>CATIWK010046896.1:0-13343 GCA_949634005.1 Mallotus japonicus | reverse complement strand
GATCTTGAGGGCCAAATTTGCCAGAAATTGTGAACTCAACTTGCCAAGATTTGGAAATAAGCAGCACTGGCTTACAACACCAACACTTGTCTCGGCTATTCGCTTCAAATCTGCATATCCTTTGTGTCTCTTTTCCATTATGCATATAAGCAGCTGGAGATTGTTTGAGGCAGCTTTGTGGATTTTCTTGAGCTTTGATTCCAGAAGGGAGGCATTATTAAGCACTTGAGTTGGCTCATATTGAGTGCTAATTAATGTGTTTTTGTTAAGAAAGATGCCTAATTGTTCACACCTGTGGGATAGCTGGTTTATGAATTTTGGGATGTTGGACTTCTGATCAGGGGTGCCACCAAAATTCATCAGTGCCCACCTTTCTATTCTTGTTCCTTCAAAGGCATGGCTATCTAAAAGGTTCCACTGGCGATCATGGCGAGTTGGAATTAGATCTGGTATAAGACCAGCATTACCAAGTCTCAGTTTTGTAGGATTCTCCCCTTCAATTTTGTCATTTCTCTCGAAATGTGGAGTTTGAATTCACTGTCCTTGTTACCACTGTCAAGTAAGAGTTTAAACTATTGTTCAGAAATGAAAACTTGATAACAATCAAACTATGCTACTATAGTAGTCATCTGTAGTAGTCACTAGTCGGAGTATCAGGAGATTTAGAATATGCAACACCAAGAAACCTATGGCATTGGAGAGTAGGGAAGAATTTTTTAATACATGTTGGGAATCCATCTTTCTCACTCTCTTCTGAGCCAAATTGAGAGGTAAACATAATCTCATATCAGTTTGACATGATCAATCCAACCAGCACTTTCACAAACACTGATGAAGGGCCAATCACTATTGCAGTATATGCGGTGTGTCAAATTAAATTTCAGGAGGACAAAAATATCCATAACATGTGAATATGCCTTAAAACTAGAATTTATCATAACCAACCAACCACAATTACCTCAAGGATTTATTATTTTTATTATTATTATTAAAAATTTAATAAAACACTTTTAAATGACAGAAATTTGAATCCGGGGGCCCATGATCCATCCCATGATTAGATAAAATCGCGTCCCGTAAACGCCAAGTCCTATAACCAAACACACACTCTCTGTCTTTTGCTGAACTCTCAAATCCCCAGCACAGAATAATTTACATTCTTGTGATTTGCTGCTCTCGCTCGAATCAATTCAATGGTAACTCAATTTTTTTTTTCCAACCTTTCTCATCTTCCTTTTTCTTTGTCTCTGCTTCCTACGCGATTAGGGTTCCGCTGTTGCTTTATTTAGCTTCTTATCTAGGCTAATTAAGTGTATTATGTTTGTGAAAGATTCAGTCTTTGCCTTATGTTGTGTGTCATTTTTATCATTTACTTACTCAAAAGCAGTTAGTTCTATGATTGATTTAAACATCAATAGTCAATCATTTATGCATTTGAGATCTTTTTATGCGAAGCACTTTGGGATTTTGAAAAGTTTCTCCTTCTACTGAATATTTAGGATGATCCCGAGTTGGAGGCGATTCGCCAGAGAAGAATGCAGGAGCTCATGGCTCAACGTGGCATGGTAATCATGATTTCATTCCTTGTGTGCGTTTGTGAATTATGTTATGTGGCGTCTGCTGGCTGTTATTTTCTTTATCATCATGGAATTACTTGAATTTATGGATGAACAGGGAAATCAGCAAGGCTCTGAACAACAGAAGGCTCAGGATGAGGCGAAGAGGTAAGTTTCTGAATTTACTTTTCGTGTTGCTCTGCATGTTTTCTTGGCAGTTATGGTACCTGTTTGGGTCGTATTTCCCCCCTTTGTTCTGATTTCTAAAAATGAATTGCTTTGGTAATTTTTTTTTTTTTAAAACTAGCATTTTGATATCTGTTTTTGAAATATCAGAAAACACTTTTTCCAAAGGCTGGATTATTTTTCAGTTGCTGTTTTCAGATGGCGGATTTTGGAATATGCAAACAGCCTTTCTGGTTTAGATATAGTTTATGGATTTAAAAAAAATACAGAAGGTGTGGAAAATCTTGTGTATATGCTTTTATGTTCATTATTTCCTGAACTATTAATACATTTGATATAGGGAGGCTGAGGAGCGAAGGCAAATGATGCTTAGTCAGATATTGTCCGCTGAAGCACGAGAAAGACGTCAGTTCATTTCTGAATTTGATTATAAGTTTTATGCTTGTTAGTTACTAGCTATTAGAGCATGCATTCTTGAAATATATTTGTTATAAAATTTCCTTTATAATTGCATTCTTCAAAAGCGTCTTCTGTGCGTACTTGAACTATATGGTAAATTTATTGTCATTGATGTCCCACTTGTTTAACAATCATTAATATAAACATTATCTGTCTTATTGAAATCTCTATGGAAAAAGCCTACAATCTGCCATCGATGTTTTCTTTATAAACATAATATAAGCATTATCTGTCTTACCAAAATCTGCCGTCAAAATTTTCTTTATTAATGAGTATTTTATGAAAAATGGAAAAACCCTACAAGTACACACATTTTTGTTGCTTCTTCCAGTTTCCCTTGGGAATTTACTGCAGCTTTTCATGCGGCTGAAACCATTAGATTTTAGGAGGTTGCTGCCTATTGAATTTACAAGGATTTAAGTTTAAAAAAAAAAGTTGTCCTGTTCTCCTATGTTTTCTATTGAACTCAACTATGTAGTGATCCTTATCAATAAATTGTTTATAAGCCATATATGCATTCAGCTAATCGGATATCATAATCTTGCTTTATTAGAAACTTTGTTATATTTTAGTTTAAGAAGCAATTGATTTGCATGCAAATTTTCTTTGAAGTGCTAAGTAACATGCAATTTATTTCACATGTGCCTTGTAACAGCCCCCTTCTTTAAGAGGGGGAAGAACTCCCTTTGTGCCATTTTATTGCTAAATCTATGCATCAATGGTGCTTTTCCAAATTCATAGAGTTTTAAACTGCTTTCATGATAATTAAGGCTCCTGAGACTTAGAAGTGAACTAGAGATATCTGTATTTTTTAAGCCTTGGGTGACTTGCATTCTTATAAGGGGCTTTTGCTCCTTTTGTTTACTTTGCTTTTACAAGATAAATCAGAAGTGTCGGTATGCCTGTTAGATATATGTCAAACCGCTTTTGGATGAATGATTCTAGGAGTTGGTGTAATGTAACATTTAGTTGACACACTAACTTTTCATAAATGTACTATCCCTATGTGAGATCTTTGAGCTTTTTTTGACATGTTGATGTAAAAGAATAATGCTTAGTGATGTCAATCAAATGTGTTGTCAAAAAGAAGTTGAAGGCAAGGAATAACTAACCTAACCATGCAAGAATTTTGCAAGATCAATTATTCAGTTTTGTGCAAATGAAAGCATCTCTGTTTAAGTTGAATCTTTTCTTTTGTTTTGCTCACTATTGGGACCAACTATGTTTCCTCTTCCATTGGACAATTTATGCAGTTGCTCGAATTGCATTAGTTAAACCAGAGAAGGCAAGAGGTGTTGAAGATGTTATATTAAGAGCTGCTCAAATGGGTCAGATAGTTGAGAAGGTATGATTAGAATATTCTTGCAGCTGGTATGTTTTGTTTCATGCTAAATATATGAAGGGTACAGATGGCCTGGGTAGAGCCCAGCAGTCATTAATTTGACTAGACTTCCTCAAAATTTTTCTGACTCGAAACTTTAAACTTTTTGTAGGTTTCCGAAGAGAAGCTCATTTCACTGCTGGAACAGATTAACAACCAAGCAACTAAACAAACAAAAGTCACTGTAAGTCATGCATTTACTTATTGGGCATATTTATAGCAATCATACGGTTTGAATCTCATACATTTTTATGTCTAATTCACAGATCCAGAGGCGGAGGAGTGTTCTTGAGGATGATGATTAATTCATATATGTAATTTGTGTATTGTTGCGTGCTACATACATGGGAAAATGCTTTTGAGGTTATGATGCACTTGAGTGTATTTTTCCCTGGCTTTGTAGTTTGTAGTCTCAAATCGCCTATTTGTCCGTCAGTCTATACCCAGTACACTTTTTGGCTTGAGTGCTGAATCTGGATGGCGTTGTCAACAACTTATCTTCACAATTTATCATTAAGTGGTTATAAAAACCTATAGTATGCAATCTATCTACTCGTGATTAGGAAATGGCAATGTAATTTGTTCCTGGGAGCTGAAGTTGGGATTACCATCTACTAGCAACGTTGTGGGGTCAAATTGAAGTATGGCACATGCCTCTTGTCTTGCTTCTAGGGGTTTGTGGCAGCATATGGAGTGTGCTTGTTAGAGCATTCGCATTCGTTTTCATTCCGTATGATATGCATTCGTGCTCATACTCATACCTCAAGTTTGGGATATGGGATAAGTGGATTTATTTATGCCATTTCATTTATGGATTCTAGCTCCGTTTGTTAGTTATATCGCTGTTTAAGCTTTTCCTATCCTTGTCTAAATGTGGAGCCTATGTAAGCAAGTATTTATGGCTCTTGTTTTCTCGTCAGATAATGAGTGGGAGATGCATGCATTCTCTCTATAACATATCTCTCAAATTGGATGACATTTTAGTGGCCACAAACAAAAAACAAAAGAATTGGATGATATTTTTCTTGGATAGTGAAATTGGAATCGAATGAAAATTCCAATTTGATTTCACTTCCAATGGAATTAGAATTGAATTAAAACTAAAACTTTAATACTGGAACAGAACTTCAAAATTTGAATTTGTAATTTGGACTATGTCCATTGTTTTATTATTTTTATATGCACAGTCTATAGTTTTTTTTGGACATGAGATGGAGGGGGGAAGGGGGATATGAACCCAACATCTCGAAGAGGAGCCGTCCCCGTGGCTGGAACGAGCTAGCCCAAGGCGGGAAGCTCAAACTTTTCAATGCCTATCCCCTAGGACTTGAACCCATGACCTAAGGGTCATGGGTTCCCCCCTCTTACCACTTGAACCAAGTGGTGAGGGGTCACAGTCTATAGTTTCACTTAAAAATAAATAAATGAATGAATATGCATAATGTATTGTAAGTTTCTTCAGCGTTACGCCTCCAAAATTCGTGGAGTTGTGTTTCACATTTTTTATTATAAACTTCACTGAGTCCTAGAAATAGTAATAGTAATCACAATAAAGACAACAATAATAATATGATATGACAGCTTCAATCAAATGAGATAGGATCAATCAGAAAGCAGGCAGCCATTAAAAAATCGTCACCCGCATGCAAGGTTTTTTGTCTGGTAGTACAATTACCAGAGAAAAGAAACGCTGCCAATATTAACGCCGTCTTTCCCAGCACCTGTTACGGCTTTCTTGGTTCCAATCAAACCAACGAAACCTTCTGATATCGCTTCTTAATTTTGCCCGATTGCCTTCTCAACAGAACAGACCGAATCACAGTCCATATTTATCTCAAAAAATCTCAAACTTTTTTTTTTTTTTTGTTATCTCTTTATCTGCTGTGGCTCTTAAAATTGTCAAACTATTCACTTCTGATTCAGATTCTGCTAAAATTTTCCCTTTTCTCACCAACCCAGAAAGGCCAATTTCTCCGGAATCTAGTAAAGATTGTTCCTTTGGAGTTCTCTTTTGTAAAAGAAAAGTACCCAGATGGAGAAAGAACCATTACTTCCGTATCACAGTCCAAGAAAAAAAACACCACCCCAATTGTCGCCTCTGCTCTGCCCTTTACCAGAAGATAATGAAATCTCCCTGCCTCTATCTCTTACTCCGTCTGAGCTTAAAGAGCGTCTCATTTTTGGCCCTTCTCAATCTCCTAATGACACTTCTCCTATTGCTGAAGCTTTAACACTCTCTCTTAATTCACCAAAACCTTCATCTTCTAATCAAGAATTCAGTATTCCAGGCTCCCCACGTCAGCAGCAGCAGTCTTGGTTAATTGACCCCAATTATTCATGGACCAAGACCAATTTGCATAGGTCCAAAACGGCACCGGCTATGGCTGTGATTAATGATATTAATGATTCTCATATGCCCAAGCCTCAATTTGGTACACAATCAATAGTTCGTCAAGCGTTTGTTCTATTGTTATTATACTTGTCTTTTGGTGTGGTAATTTATTGGTTTAATCGTCACAATTTCATTGCAAATGAAACACATCCGGTTGTTGATGCATTGTATTTTTGTATTGTAACAATGTGCACGATTGGCTATGGGGATATAACCCCAAATAGCACTTCAACCAAATTGTTCTCTGTTTTGTTTGTCTTGGTTGGGTTTGGATTCATAGATATTTTGCTTTCTGGGATGGTTAGTTATGTGCTTGATTTGCAAGAGAATTATTTGTTGAGGAATGCTAGGAGAGTAGGTGAAAAGGAAGCTGCTGGTTCTGTTATATTTGATGTTAAGAAAGGGAGAATGAGAATAAGGATGAAGGTGGCCTTGGCGTTAGGTGTAGTGGTTATGTGTATTGGAATTGGTGTTGGTGTCATGCATTTTGTGGAGAGTCTTGGATGGTTGGATTCTTTTTATCTATCTGTTATGTCAGTTACGACTGTTGGTTATGGTGATAGAGCATTCAAGTCATTGACGGGCCGTATTTTTGCCTCAATTTGGTTACTTGTGTCAACCCTGGCAGTGGCTCGAGCTTTCTTATATTTGGCTGAAGCAAGAGTGGATAAGCGGCATAGAAGGATGGCCAAGTGGGTGCTTGGTCAACACATGACTGTGGCTGAGTTTCTTGCTGCAGACATTGATCAAAATGGCTTTGTAAGGTATGTTTTGTTCGTAATACACAAGTTTCATCCTAAAAAATGTTTCATATGATCGACTTGATATTCATTCACTAGGAAAGTAGTTCCTGTAGCAGTATGTAATCCTTTAGGCGACACCAATTTTCTTCTACCGTGTAATCCTTTGGAGTGTCGAACTGTTATTTGTGTTGTGTATATCTGTAACCTTGTATTGCCATGAATCGAGTATTACAACCAAGACTTGAGTTTTGTTCATCTTTGGAAAGAATTAGAGAACCACATGCAGACTCCATTTCATACAAGGAAGTAAAGAGAGAGAGGGAAAAAAAAAAGGGCTACTTTTGATTTTACATGAGAAGTTATAAATTCGGTTATCTGGTTATATAGGAAGGACTGGAAAGAATAAGATGTGATTTCAGGATGCTATCATTATAACATATTACATGTAATTTAGAAAAGTTTCTCAAGATGTTGATATATGACATGATTCAGTTGCAAAACTACCCCTGCATGCATTACTGCACAGAGCTAGTTGGTAGTTATAAGTATTTCTGTTAATTCATGCTGCATATTAGTGCTTATTAATATGCAATCTTCAGTGGCATCATAAAGGTGCAGGTCTGCAGGTCCGCAGGACTATGTCTAATTTATTGTTGTGGTCTACGTTGATGCTTCACCCCCACTCTTTCAGGAATGAAATCGTCCCCAGAAATTTAAATGATAGGATCGGATTGTTTAGCTTGCATTTATGCTTCGTACTTCTTTCAGGCTTGGAGTTGTCACAAAATAAGGCCCTTCTTTCTTGCAACTCTTATTGAAGTTACGGCTTTAAAGTTGAAGAAATCCATGACATGATTAAAAGCGATCTTCTAACATGTCAGAAGAAACAAAAATTTAACTGCTTAATGATCTTTCCCAGCTTTCATGTTTTATCTCAAGCTATTACTTTACTTTTATGACAGTGAATGTGAACTTGGCACTATAGTTGGATTTATTAGGTTTCAGGATTATAATTTATTGGGCTGCTAAAAGTAGATTATAAGGGATCACTAAGATATGGTAATTCAAGGAGTCTCTTGGTATAAAAGCTAAAGATAGTGATGCCTGTAGGTTTTAAGTAGGTGTCCTGAAAATTGTTAGCATTTACCAGCTCAACAGATGGAACCAGGTTAATAACTGAATATGGAGACCATGGGGTACCTTGCTTAAATGTCATAGTATAGGATGTTATCTCCTCTATTCATGAGTTTTCACAAAAGTAATTGGTTGAAGGGATCTGAGCCAATGGATCCCGACCCTGTAAGCACCTGGGGCCTTGGTTTATCGATCTACTATATTACAAAAAAGCTTCAGCTCATTCCCATAGTTTCTGATCAAAAGAATGATATCATGGGATACTGGCAGTGACCAAAGTGTGCTCTGTCACTTGGCTATTGACCCTCAAGATCAAACTGAGGAGGAAAGGGGAGATATTCCATGGCCATATATATCAGTTGTACTTAGTTCTGATTTCATGCGGCAGTGAACTTCGAACAGAACTTATTGTGCTTTTGCTGCTAGCTAAGACCCCTGGGGAGCTTCTAGAGATCTTAAGCTCTAGGAGAGCTTTGACCATATGATAGGATGATCTTCTGCCTTCTTCATGGTATTAATGGTAAATTGATTTTGATTATATTGCTTTTGTCATGTAGGTGATCTGGCATAATGCATAACCGATTGTTGCTTGTTTGTCACTATAGCTGATTTTCTGTTTATTTACCGGGGGCGATGGGCCATAATTTGCATCTTGCAAGAAATAGGAAATAGGATCCCTTCCTAATAATGTTTGTTGTTAGTTGTTAACTCAGTCTGACTGACCTTTCTTCAGTGACATGCTAATATTTGCTTTGACATCTAGGGCTGCTTACCAGTATTCTGGTGTTTAGAATGTTTTATGATCTTTTTATATAATCTTGTACATTATCATGCTCATTTTTGTCATCTGGATTTGTCCAGTAAATCCGAATATGTGATATACAAGCTCAAGGAGATGGGAAAGGTCTCGGACAAAGATGTTCTGCAGATATGTGAGACATTTGATAAGATAGACTCCGGCAACTGTGGGAAGATAACTCTTGCTGATCTGATGGAGGCTCACTATTGATACACATGTATCCTTAAGACAATCTTCAATGGTAGCACTACACAAAAGAAATTGGAGTTTAGAAACAAGTTTTCTTTATTCTGATTCTTTGATCATTATTCTAAGTAATCTGAAATCTAACCTTTTCTTAGGGGTTGAAATCGAATTGGTTCTTGGAGTTTTCATGTTAATGTGTTGTGGGTCTACATATCCAAGGGGTTCTCAAGCTTGACTGTGGAGGTTACATATCAGAAAGTGTTACAGTATGATGACTTTATAAGGGATGGTTTCGGTTCCAGTTGCATAGAATATGAACTTTAGGCCTGAGCAGCTGGTCCTCATCATATCTATCAATTCCGAGTTCCGATTATCAAATCAGTAAGCCATCTCCTGGATTGAAGGCTGAATGCTTCATGTTGCTGCTGTCTGTTCAGTTGTGTAAGCCAGTAAGAAGCTTAAATGGGTATTGCATTTTTCTGCAACTTAGATACTTGGCTGGTCACCCTGACCCAAGGAGCAGCCGGCTGGCTATCTAAACATGGACCCTATATGATGTTCCTGCAGTCCAGCTCTTTTGGAGGAGATTTTGTACCAAGATGCCTAGTCGAGCCTTTAATTCAATTCAGCATGCATTTTGGGAAAAATAATTACATAATTTTCTTGATGTAAAACTGCAAAGTCAATATGGTGGAAAATATCAATGTTGATTTTTTCTTTTTGTTCATTTTTTCTTTACCATCTAACTACAATAAGCCAACTAATTTTATTTATTTAATGAAATAAATATGTCCTATAATGACATTGCTATCAAGGGATGTAAATAAGTTGAGATAGTTCTCAAGTTGCGCAAAATTAATTTGAAAACTAGGTGATTTTAAGTTGATTTTTCAAGATTGATCGGGTCGAGTCAAGTTGAAACTTATTTTACATGAGTAGTTTGATGAGCTGAATTGAGTTATAATGGCAAAAGTTACACCTCATTGCTGAAACAAGTATAGAGACTACCACTTGCTGAACCGTGCAAGGAGCTGGCTGGATCTGCCTCTACAGCGGGTTGACGAGGATCATTTTCATCGTACACGGGGGCTAGTGTGCTTCTAATTCCTGAAAGGCTGCTTAGTGCTTAACTTTCCTTTGCACATTCAAGCCTGCATATATCTGAGAAATGCGAAAAATAATAAAGACTATACATAATCATTAAGATTCTTAGTGCATAATTAGAAAAAGGCGAAAAAGGTCTATTGGTATTAAAAATCTAAATGTTTGGGCCAATTTGTAATTTTATTCCAACTTTTTAATTTTGGCAATTATGTTCCAATTTCATTAATTTTTGATAATTTTAGTATAAATAAGCATTTGGTCAAAATCAAACAAAAGATGCTGACGTGGCTTCCATAAAATGTCAATTTTACCCTTTATATTGTAAAATTTATAAAGGTTTATTGACATAAAAATTTAAATATTTGTGATTTTTGACAATTTTATCCCATTTTTAATTTTGAAAAAAAAAATTCAATTTAAAATCATTTGATCAAAATTAAACAAAAGATGATACGATAATTAAAAAGTTAAATTTACATGTGATAAATTTTAAATTTTATGATTGACTATTTTTTTGATAAATTTTAAAAATTATATATGTGTGCATACGTGTGTGTGTGTATATATATATGTGATAAATTTTATTTACATTTTAAAGTTAGATATTTTAACTACTTTTAAATATATAATTATGAAATAATTAAAAATTTTAAATTACCTCAAGTAATAATTTTTATTTTAAAAATTTTAATTTTAAAATTATTATAATGAAAATCATTGATGAATTTAACAAGTTCTCAACAGTAAATTTAATTCTTTTATTAATGTGTCTATATTTTATTTAATTTTAAATAAATACTTATTTGTATTAATAAATTTGCTAAATTAAAAATTTAATCAAAATCTAAAAGTTGGGATAGAATTGTCAAAAATTTTGAACATTTGGATTTTTTGTACCAATAGAACATTATAGATTTAGAAAATTAAAAATGGTAAATTTGACATTTTATAATATGCCACATCAGCATTTTATTCAATTTTGATCAAAAAACTATTTGTGCTAAAATTGCTAAATCAAGATATTTTTTCCAAAATTAATAAGTTGGGATAAAACTGCAAAAGATTATAAATGTTAGGAATTTTTTATACCAATAGGCCTCAGAAAAAACAATTAGTCAATCAATTTGATAAAACAAACCAACTTGGTTTTGTGTAGTTTCATTGCATTTTCAATTTTTTTTTTTTTTTTGGTTTATTATGCAACTAAGTTTTAATCATAGAAGGTTCAATGTTGTAATCTCATTTCACTTGATAACTATATATGGCGAACACAGAATTAGTCAAATTTAATGTTCCAATTCAAATCCTTACCCTCTCTTTAATTAGCTTTAAGACATTTGCTTGCACTCACTAATAATAAGACTCTTTTAGTGATTTGTGGGAGCTAACTTTAGCTTTTTGAAGGAAAAGTAGCCCAGAAAAAGTCTATTAATATGCTCATAACTTCCATGAAAGTATACATTCAAAAGTTAGCATTTGATAATATAAAAAATTCAAAAAAAAAAATTTCACTTTTCAATATACAATAATAGACCCTTTTCTACTCCCACTTTTTTGCACTATTCTAGTAAGTTCAATTCATTTGAAGTTGTCAACACAATCCATATTTACAAATGTTCCACGTTTTTTGGTCTAATGGTTAAGGTGTTACAGGATACTTGATTTCATCATGATTAAATTCCCTCTTTATGACAGTGGGAAAAAAAATTCATATTTTAAAGCCTATTTCTTTAATATGTACCCAAGAAAAAATAAAATAAAATAAAGATAAAGGCTCCTTACATTTGGGTGAAGATAATTTTACATGAACCCCAAATTGAAGGGAAGGGACAACACTAATTAGCTAGTGCTCTCCTTTGTCATACTTCTTAATCTCTGAAAATTTCAACTTTTTTGAAGAATGATGAGAACAGCCTTTTTGAATTCAAGTGACTTCTTCATTAGAAAATTTGACTAAGCGAGATTAGAGCTTAACACAACCAATAATTTTGAGAATATGGCGTTTACCAAAAAGAAGAAAGAGACAACACAAATTTCCAAAATATATACATATTAATATTATTACATAATTATACCATAAACTTTAAGTTATTTTTACTAATCTATCCTACTTTAAAAATTATGGTGAACTAATATATAAATTTTTCAGTTTGTTGTAAATCTATCCACGATAAAAATAACATATATCCATACTAAAATGACATGTTGACATAACATATATGTGCATTAATCTGCTTAAAATAAGAATATACTTGTAAAAAAGATTTAAAGATACAAAAATTATTAATTTTTTCTTTTAGTTTCCACATCAACAAATAAATTCACACATATATGTGATATTAATATATCATGTCAGTATGAACACATACTATTTTGACCATGATAGATTTGCAACAAATTAAAAAGTTAATATACCAATTCATTACAATTTTAAAAATAGAATAAATTGACAAAAATAGCTAAAATTTATAATAGAGTTATCTGATAACCCTATATATATATATAGTTCATTTAAAATAAATAAATATCAATGAGATAATAGTTAATGTGGTTACTCTTTTCTAAGAGCGTTCTGAGGTGAATAGTTTAATTTATAAAATTTTACTTCCTCCTAATGTAAAAGTGGAAGATCACCTCCTTTATTGTGCAGTCCATCAATAACCAAGTCATATGAATTTTTTTTTTTAACAACTACATCAAATGGTTAAATTTCAACACCATAAGGTAAGAAAGAGGGGGAATGGGAATTCGATTCATGTTCTCTTCAATAAGATATCTACACCTTTTGTCACTTGAACTACTTACGGAACAATTATATAACTTTTTTATTAATTAAAAAAGGTAAATTTAAGTGTATGCGTGGCAAAGTCAACTTCCCTGTTGCAACTTGTGGCAGTTTAAGACTCAATTCAATATTCAACTGAGTAATAATTTGGTTCCCATAAAAAAAAAAAGAGGAGGGAGGGATGGTTTTTTCTTTTATTATCCTATACTTTAGTAGCTAGTTAACAAAATGGTGGGACACCTTATTAGGAAACTTAAAAAAATTTTTATTGAATTGATTATTGATGCTTAAGGAGTTAGAATGAGTCAAAAGAATTTTTGTCATAAGAAAGAATCTAAACATTTGAAAACCTTTCACATTTGATCCTTAGAAAAAAACACAATTGAAGGGATAAGACATATATGTCATGCAAGTTGTTCCATTTCTTGTTACTTATTAATTAAATTTTGCTAGCTACAATTATTTGATCTCATAAATCATATTATAAAACTTGAAATTGTTGACCACCCATTTGGAATAGTGTATCATCATGTTTGACTTTAACTTTCAAGTCTATTAGTTGAACAAGTTCTTATCATGAAGTACTAATATATTTTGGCTTCATTGTAGAAGATAAAA
>CATIWK010046893.1:0-22804 GCA_949634005.1 Mallotus japonicus | reverse complement strand
AGCACTATCTATTTATTATTTGGGTTTCTTAATTTTTGCATTTGGATGACTGTAAGATTATTATTTGCATTTGTATGACTGTAATTTTATTATTTGCATTTGGATGATTGTAGTATTACACTTATTTTATGTTTTTTCTTTGGAACTGACCACCTGTATTTGCATATATTAGCTACTTTATGTATTTTTTAGGTACAAACGAGCTCTTGACGAGCTCACAAACGAACTCCAATCGAGCTCACAAATGAGCTCTTAATCAAGCTCATAAACGAAATCCTAATCGAGCTCACAAACAATCGAGCTCATAAACCAACAACTAAACGATCAAACAAACGAGCAAACAAACGAACCAGAAGCAAACACAAATGAGCTTTATTCGCGAACAAGCTCGAGCTCGAACTCTGAATTTCCAATTATATCGAGCCTGAGCCCAAGCCCGAGCCCGAACACCTGTTTATTAGGTCGACCCGAGCCCGAGCACTCCAAAACTCGGCTCGGCCAGGCTCAATTACAGCCCTAGTCAACCCTACTTCCTTTTTATTTCCCGCCGGGTCACAAGAGGGTTATAATCAGTCTGATAGATGTTAAAATAACATTTAACATGAAAAAAAGAATGGTTGTTTAGTTCGTAAAGATAAAGGTAGGAATTGAAATTAAAATTGAAATGACTGATTTCAATTTGTAATGTCTAGTTGACTAAAATTTATATTGGAATAGAAAGAGATTAATCACCCATTCTCCTTAACTCATAAGAAATGAATTACCATTTGCTTCAAAATTAAGTTAAACAAAATATAAATTGATTAAATCTTTAAATATTGTATATATTATCAAAATTTATAAAGTGCAATATTATTTTTAAGCAATAAAATAAATATATAAATTGACAAAAAAAAAAACTATTAAGATATTTTAATAAATAATTTTTATAAAATTGTTAAAATTATAATAATATTTTACCAAGTATTAATAGATAATTTCAATGTTAAATTTTATAATAAATAATTATATTGCTAATTTTTAATATATAAAAATAATTATAAAATTATATTGATTTCAATTTCGATTCTATAGTAAACTAAACAATTTTTAAAATTTTTTATTTCATTTCCAATTTCAATTCTGAAATATAAATTAAATTTGGTATTTTTTTTTTTTTTGGAAATAATGCTTCATTAAAGAGCAAACAATCTGGAATACGAGGAGCCTGCCTTACCCAACCAGGGATCAGGGGAAACAAAACAAAATAATCTAGAGAAAAAAGACTCTAGCAATAACGAGGAAACGCTGACAATAACCTCAAGGTAAAAACTAAAAAAAAAACAAACTCAACAAATAAGTCTACTGTAAGATAGCTGCTCTCCAACCTATTGTATATTAATGTCTCTCCTAATAAGGCTTAGAAATTCTATAGGCCAGTTCATCGAAGAAAAGCCTCTGGATAATACTACTTGGTTTTTTGATAGCCAATGAGCGACTTGGTTGCATTGCCTTCTTGTATAAACAAATTGAAGATGACATTTTGGCCTCATAGCTCTCTTTATCTTTACATCTTCTATTACTACAGCAAATTTCCAGTAGACTGGTCCCTCTTTTGAATTTATAGATTCAACGACAGTTTTGGCATAAGATTCAATTAGAACATTCTCTAGTGCGTGGTTATGCACAAAATGAATAGCTTCTTTGATAGCCAAGGCTTCAGCTACTACTGCTAACTTGAATTTAGCCTTCATTGCTGCGAGTTCTAGTACCTCTCTTTTGTAATCTCTGCATAAAAAAGCCAACCGACTTATTCCTATCCCTGGGTTGTAAGCAGCATCACAATTGATCTTTAGTTGTCCTTTGATAGGATTTTCCCTCTAGGTTAAGACTGGTGTATTGAAACTTGGTCTCGGGTCCTGGTCCATTCTTTTCCATATACTTCTTGAAATTCCTTCCATTGTTGAGTGATTTTCTAAATCTCTCTTTCTGGAACATATGCTTCTCTTTGGAATACCTCAGCATTTCTATGCTTCCATACTTGCCAGCATGTTATAGCAATCGATTCCACTCCCCAATTGAAATCACTTTCTTTCAGCTTTTTGATAGTTTACGTTCACCAGGTCTAGAAAGACTAATTGCTAACATTGGTGGACCTGTATGCAATTGGTGATCCAAACCAAATTAGCCTAGCTTTTGGGCTTACAAAAAGCAAATGCATCAGAGTTTCCTCTTCTTGCAGGCACAACTGGCACACAACATCTCTTGTACAGCCTCTTCTAGCCAAGTTGGCGTTTGTTGAAACCGAGTTTTTAGCGCAACTCCACAAAAAAAAATTTAATTTTGGAGGCACTCACAGTCTCCAGATCGATATCCATGTTTCTTTATTTGGCCTATTTTCTGCTTCATTACTGCTCCTTAGCTTTTCTTTATCAGCTAATTACTGTTTGATTAAGTTATAACCTGACCTCATTGTGTACTTCCCATTCTTTTTATAGTGCCATATCAATTTATCTTCACCTATTGAACCCGCAATCGGTATTCTTTCAATAGCCTCCACAACTGTGTCTTCAAAAATGGCCTTAAGCATATTTATTTTCCACTTATTTTGAAATGGGATTATGAGGTCTTTAACATAGGTGTATTCCTGGCTCTTTATATTCTAGGATATTACTTTGAATTGGGGCAACTCTGGAACCCACTTGTCCTTCCAAATTCTCACTCTATTTCTTGACTGTATATTCCATCTAATCCCTTTCTCAATAACCTCCCTACCAGCCAGTAAACTGACCTACACCCAGGATGGAAATCCGCTTTTCTTAGCTTCGAGAAATGAAATGTGAGGATAATAAAGAATCTTCAAAAGTCTTGAACAAATAGAGTTGGGTTTATTAATCAGGTTCCAGCATTGCCTAGCCAGTAGTGCCTCGTTGAAGAATTTTAATTCTCTAAACCCCAAACCACCTTCTAACATATTTCTTATCAACGTATTCCAGGCTATCCAATGTACTTTCCTCTTGTTCGTATCCTGAGACCACCAAAACCGATTGATGATCTATTTTAGCCTTTTGATCACTGCTTTTTGGGATTTAAAAAACAGACATGATGTAGATGGGAATAGCCTATTGGACCGACATTATCATTATGTCTCTCCTTGCTTGTGATAAAAACCTCACCTTCCATCCTTGTGATTTTTGCAAAACACAATCACCGATGATGTTGCATAATTGTGTTATAGTTTTTCCCCACTCTGTCAGCACTCCAAGGTATTTAGCTAATGATCTCATCTCTGAGATTTCCAAAATGTCTGAAATCACTCTTCTCTGCTAGAAAGGGGTATTCGGACTAAAAATAATCCTGAATTTTTGTAAGTTGATTCGTTGCCCTAAAGCTTCGGTGTACAATCTCAAGATTCTTCTAAAGCTAGATGCTTCTAAGGCTTCATCTTTCCCAAAGAGGATTGTATCGTCTACGAATTGTATGTAGGTTCTTTTGATTTTGTACCCTTTAATCCTCCATGTGTAGACTTCTGTGTTTATCATACAAGATAAAACGTTTGAGATTAAAATAAATAGGTATGGGGAGAGGGGGTCCCCTTGGCGTAATCCTTGCCCAGGTTTAATGGGTTTTAGAACCCTCCCATTAACACAGATTGAATAGCTTACCATTTATGACAGTCTCCATAATCAGTTTCACCTAGTGCTTGTGAAAGCCTATTCCCAGCAAAACTAGTTTCAAAAAATCCCAATTTACTAGGTCAATCTTATATGACTATGTTTTGACTTTATCATTTTATTAATAAAGAGGCATTTCCATTATCATTTCCTTTTTATCATAATTAGTTGAATAGTCAATTCTTCCTAAGGTCATCAAGTATGTGATTTGATAGTAAAACCCTTAGATTAAATAGGAGTTCTATTCAGATTATCCCTAACCATTTATTATTATAGAACTAATAATGAATTAAGGCTAGTATGGTGTTGATTGATGATTGTGTTTTACTAATAATGAATATGAGATATTAAGTCAACTCATAGGTACTTGTTTGAGAAATCATGTACTGGATTGACCCACTATGAGAATACTATATGGATAATTGTCATAAGTATTTCTCATCATAGTAATATTATTTTAGTCCTTCGACCTTGAAATCATCATGGACTTCTACATAACTGTTTTGTATTTTGACACATTCTAACATTGTCTTTAACAGGTTGATGAAATTGAATGTTGTTGGATATGAAATTAGTTATGTGAGGAACGTGAGTGGTTGAGAAGGAATTTGTCCCTCATTTAATTTGAGTAAGATATCGATGGGCCCCTTGATAAGATAGACTGAAGAAAAATGCATGGCCATGTTGAAATGAATTGATAAAGAGTTATCATTCTCAGTCTACTTGGAATCAAGTCATAATATAATTGAACTGTATAAGGATGACATAAACTATGCCTTATGTTCAATTAAGATATCATGTGACAAAGGGACTACAATGTACACTGTAAATTAAGGTATGTCAGATTATCGGCCTTCACGTAACTTTGGTAGTCATAATGTCTTACTAGAGGCCACTTATGACTTGTAGGCCTAAATTGGGATTTTAGGCCTACTGCCAACGTTATGTGAACCTACAGGGTCACACACTTAGTATAGCCCTAAATGAATTTGGGTTTACCAAGCCCAGTTAAACTCTGTGGAAATAAATAAATATAAATTCGTTTATATATATATATATATATATATATATAAGGTGATAGTTATCTTAAATAAATAGTAAACTATTCTTATTTAGTATTTGAATAAAATCAGAATTAGAATAAGTGGAATATTCTAAAAACGTTTTAGTAAGTGAAACCCTAATTGAGAGGTCTATAAATATAACATATTCTATAAGGTTTCACACACTTTTTGCTTCTACCATCTCAATTCGTTTTCTTTCCCTTTGAGAAAATGAAACATAGAGTTCTTTAGTTCTTGAGTTGTGAGACAATCAATAAAAGAGCTAGCACACACATTCGTTTTGATTCAAGGGTTGTTCATATGGATACTTATGGAGGATGTATTCATTTGGAGATGTCTTAATCTGGCCTAGAAAATCAAAAAGCTCGAGGTAGGGTGTCACCGGAGTGAACCCCTTCTCTCCCTTCCAGCAATCTTGCCTCTTATTGCGTTTCTTATTCAATTGGTTAATCGAATTACATGGATCCTGGTTCGGGTTTGTGAGAAAAATTTTAAATTTTTGCTGTATTTTGTATCACGAAACCCAATATTTACCTTGTCATATACCTTTTTGATGTCTAATTTAACTGCTATGAAACAAGATTTACCTTTCCTTCTTCCTTTTAGGCTGTGAATTACTTCATGGGTGATAATAATATTATCTTGTATACTTCTATTAGGGATAAAGGCCGCTTGGAATGGACTGATCAGGTCATTAATAAGGTCATTGATGTATTTTCTCAACCGAGTTGCTATGGTCTTCGATAAGATTTTGTATAAGAAGTTACAGCAGCTAATTGGTTAAAATTTCGATAGGCTCTATAGATGTTTCACTTTTGGGACAAGAGCTATTTGAGTTCTATTTAAATTTGGGTAGAGGTGCCCCGTAGCAAAAAATTCTTTTACCATCTTAATCACATCATCCTTAACAGTTCCTCAATTGTCTTAATAAAATATGCCTGGGAACCCGTCTGGTCCAGGTGCCTTAAGTCTCCCCAATTGGAATGCCACTTTTTGAATTTCTTGATCAGCTAGGGGAGACAACAACATCTGGTTCATATCATCTGTTACCACATGAGGGATGTTGTTTATAATTTCCTCAGCCACACTATTTTGTTCTTTCTAGTAAATCCCCTTAAAATATCTTTGCACCTCTTTCTCCATCTGTACTTATTCTGTGATCCACACCTCATTCAAGTTTTTGTTTATTTCCAAATATTCCTCACCCTTCTTTGGATAGTAGAAAGATGAAAGAATTTAGAGTTTTTATCCCCTTTTTGAAGCCACTTTATGCACGATCTCTGTTTCCAATGTAGTTATTCTTTGAGCCATAAGTCCTGGATCTCCTTCTTAGCTTGAGCTTCCATCTCTCTCGCTTCCTCATCGTAACTACCCTTTTGGAGATAATTGATTTTATTTTTGAGCTGTTGTATTTTGATTTTAGGTCTCTAAACATACCTTTGCTCCACTTTTGAAGGCCTTCCTGTAGTTAGCAACTTTTTGAGAAATATGAGTAGTGGAACCTCCTTGGTTGCCCTTTCATTCTTCTTCAATGATCTTTTTACAATCTTCCTTTTTCATCCATTTAGCTTCAAATTTAAATCTCCTCTAGTAACTCTTTGTTGTAGGGAAAATTTGTATTACCAAAGGCCGATGGTCAGATCCTACAAATTGTTTGCAGATGACCTGAGCTTGCTGAAACAATAATCTCCATTCAATTATGGCAAGGGCTCTGTCCAACCTTGCGCTTTATTTAATTGCCTATTATGCTAAGTGAAACGCCCTCCTTTGAAACTAAGTCAAGTAAATTACAGTCTTCCATTAATTTTGAGAGTTTTGCTGCTTACGACCACCTGACTTGACTTCCCCTTTCCTTATCTTCTATATCCGAGTACATGTTAAAATCACCAACGAGAAGCCATGGGAGTGTGGACTATGAAGCTAGATCTCTGTGTTAGTGATATGCCCTAGGTAAATTGTGTAATGGCCATATTTAAACTGTCATATTTTCATTTTATTAATCAAGAGGAATTTTACTATTGCTGGCTAATTCTAATATTATCCTTGATTAGTTAATTCTACCTAAGATCATCAATTATGTGACTTGATAGTAAAACTCTTAGGTGATACTTGAATTCTAATCTAAATATCCCTAGTCGATTATTGTTGTGGGAACAATAATTAATGATGACTAGTATGAGGTTGATTGATGATTATGTTTTATTGAGCATGTATATGAGATATTAAGTCAAACTCATAGGTACATATTTAGAGAAATGATGTATTGGATCGACCTAATATAAGAATACCACATGGATTATTGTCATAGGTAATTCTCATCACAATAGTATTATTTGAGTCTTCTGACCTAAAATCACTATGGTTTCCTACATAATAAGTTCTGTATTTTGACACATCCCTACATCATCTTTAATCGAATGGTAAAACAGGTTGTGATTGGATATAGAATAAGTTGTGTGAGGAATGTGAGTGATTAAGATGGAATTTGGTCCTCAGTAATTTTGAGAAGATATCTATGGGCTCCTCGATGAGTTAGACTGAAGAGAAATACATGGCCATGCTAGAATGTATTGATAAAGAGTTATCAGTATTAGTCTTATTGGGATCGAGAAATAATATGATTGAATGATATAAGGATGACATAGACCATGCCTTATGTTCAATCAGGATATAATATGACAAAAGGACTACAGTACACACTATGCATTAGGTTATGTCGGATTATCGACCTTCACATAACTTTGGTAGTCATAATGTCTTGTTAGAGACCAATTATGACTTGTGGGCTAAAATGGAAATTTTAGGCCCACTGCTAACGTTGTCTGAACCTACAGGATCGCGTACGTAGAATAAGCCCAAAGCAGAGTTGGGTTAATTAACCCATTAATTATCTCTATGAAAGATTAAATAAATAAGTGAATATATATATATATATATATATATAATTTAAGGTAAGAGTTATCTAAATAAAAAGGAAATGATTCTAATTTTGGAATCAGAATCAAAGTAGAAAAAGAAGTTTAAACTTATCAAAATTGTTTTGGTAAGTGGAGGCATATGAAACCCTAGAAAGGATGGCTATAAATACATCTCTTTCTCAAGGGTTTAGGTTAAGCCACTTTTCTCCTCTTTCATCCTCTACTTCCTTTGTGAAAAGAAAAACATATACAGAGAACAAAATTAGAAGGAGTCATCCTTTTGATAAAAGGTGCTAGCAGACCTATATTGCTTTGGATTCCTTGTTCGAATGGATACTGTAGAGGGCGTAACCTTTTGGTGGCACCTTAATCCGACAAAGAAACACAAAAAGCTCGAGGTAAGGTGTCACCGGAGTGAACCCCCTCTCTTCTTTCTAACTATCTTGCCATAAGATGGTCTTGGTGAGTGTTTGGAAACCCTCTTAATCAATCTAATTTGAATTATATGGATCCGGGTTTAGGTTTTCATGGTTAAAAATTTTATTTTCCACTGCGTTTTGCATCACGAATCCCAACACTCTGATCTCTTGAAGCACTTAATCTCTATCACTTGGGTTTGGACAGCCATAAACTCCTGTGAAATGCCAAATTTGTTCTCCTTGCATAATAACATCAATGTAATGCTTAGATTTCCTACAGATCTAGATATCCCAAGGGTGGCCAGAGAGCTAGACCCCCAGCTTTCCCACTTAAATCTATATAAGTGCTGAAATTGAACTTTAAATCAAATCTTAACTTCTCTATCTTCTCTTGATTTTATTTTGTTTCTATCAAAAACATTGCTTGAGGGTTGTATTTTAAGACCATATCTCGAAGCATTCTTACCCTTATCTTACCTGCTAACCTTTGGCAATTCTAAACAACAATTCCCATCTCCAACTAGGCACTAAAACGCAATAGAAGAGGTCAAAGGACTAGGGATTATCAACACTTAAGAAATTCTACACTCTCGAGTTCAAGCCACTACTCGAAAATGATACAGAGAGAACACTATTCGGAACTTCCTTTCTTCTTCTTCACTTTAGCTTTTATTAAATTTGGCATTCATTTATAATAACATTGAAGTGTATTTATTTTAATGTTTATTAAATATTATTATAACTTGTTATATAACAACATTTAAATAATGTTAAGAGAATATCCTATTCATTACAACACTTTAAATCACCACTCAATATATTAATGCAATGTATGTTAAAAGTTACATTAATAAATTGATGGAAATCAACAGTTACAATACAAAAACTCTCAATTAGTTAAAGAAATATGATAAGTTTTGATGAAGAATTTGACACCCTCTAATAATTCTTATGTTTAGAACTGTTCAAAAATTGAGATAAGAATAGAAATATATTAATTCACTCCTTTACCAGTAAGGATAAAAATTCAAATTAGGCTTTATAATCTTTCCATGCCATAAATAATGAGTTCAATAAGTAAATAAGAAGTCAAAGATTTGGATTTTGATGCACAAGACAAACAAAGCTTGCTAAGTCACAAAGTTCATGCAAAAAGTTGTAAATTTCTCACTAAAGAAAAATCAATTTATTTCAAAAGTAATATGCTTATTACAAAGAGAAAATAACCTTATTTATATAAAAGACAAATTCAATCACACACACCTATCATAGACACACATTCATAGGATTACATATTGCAATTACAACCATTAACTTGTAATTACACACTCTAATAACATTAATTCTCCACCAACAACCATATTTGAAATTAATATGTAACTCCAAGTGTTATTACATTCAAAGATACTTTATTCTATGTTTTTAAGATGTTGAAGAGGTCAAAACCACTTTCCAGGTGGTGTAAGTTGTTATTCCATGCATTCACTTAAATGTTAAGAATTTATTTTGCTCAACTACTCATCTAACCTCTTAAATGGGGTTTTGAGAGCCGTATTTATAGTTAAGAAGTAAAAACTAGTTGTTGGAGAGCTGCATCACGTTCCTCAACCTTCACCATCTTCATTAAATGCCTAAACAACTTTTTACAAAGTTGAGCATTGTCACGGTCATGATATACTAAGTTATGATCATGACAATTGATAAAACTAGCCGTTGGAGCTTTTACTATGACCGTTACGGGGTTGCCACTTAAATCATGATTATGGTCATGGTCGTGACATTGGACCATGAAGGTCACTATCTCTTTGGTCTTCATGATCTTCCTTGAGTCATGCTTGTGAGACTCACTCATGACCGGTGTCATGGTTATGACATGGATCATGAGGGTCACTATTTCTTTTGGTCTTTAATGTCTTCTTAAGTCATGCTCGTGAGGTTGAATTATGACCTCCATCACGATTATGATCACGGTCGTGACATGGATCGTAAGGGTCACTGGATATTTTTTGTTCTCGTCGATTTGGTCATGATCTAACTTGGCTTAATCACGACCTCGATGGTTTATCACGAACACCATCCCGGCCATGACACCAACTGTGCTTGTAAAAACTTTTGGCATAATTATGCCAGTAAGAATGCTCATGATCGTGAGCATCACTGTCTTAATGCTAGACTTGAATTTTATGCTTGAAATTTGCTCTCATTTGTGCCTAACTTATACACACTTAAAATAAAACACATTAGCAACTCAAAATTGAGTTTGTTAAAATTAAAAAAAGGTGGATTAAGTCTTAATCACGCAAATGGCCAACAATCTCCCCCTTTTCAATTTTAATAAACAATTTTGAGTGAGATTAAAAAAAATTGTGCTAGTGTGTGAATATAATGCACCCCTTTGATGTATGCATTGGAGTTTTGAATTTTAAGTGTTACTCCTCCCTCAATTTATGCACACATTTGAGAGATTTTGAAGTTAAAGGTTCAAGTGTTCTATTTGGCATTTTTTAGGCATTAGATTTTATTTGTCAATATTCTACATTCAAAATAAATAACTATTGCACATTAATATCAGTAGTTATTGCATTAAGATCAATATTCATTAATATTGCACATTAATATGTCAAATATTATGTAGACACTCAAAATAGCCTTTCTTTCCCTTTTTTGGCAAAGTATAAAAAGGGATAAAAGGACAAAGGAAAACATAGGCAAGAGATACACAAAATAGATAATATTCATTAATGTGAGGATGAGTGCATATCATCCAAAACTAATGCATGACATAAAAAAAAAACTTAAAAAGAAACATAAAGATGTGAAAACCAACATATAAAGACTTCAAAATCTAAAAATATGAGAGTAATAAGACATTCATATCCTTCTTGTGGAGGTTAAGGGAGGTGAGAAACTGGAGCCCATTGACATTCATATCCTTGTTTCTCATAAAAATAATAAACATTATATTGAAGATGAGCAATGTGAGAGTTAACTTGGTCAAAACGAGCTTTGAAATTGGATTCTATTAAGGACATTCGATTAAAAAGTTGACCCACCCATTGAGGTTCATCCTCAAGCCCATATGCTCTACTTAATGTCCCTTCATTCCTTGCTCTCTTCCATGAGTGGGTAGAGGTTCTTGAGGGGGTTGAATTTCAGGTTCCTCTTCTCCACCCTCTTGCTCTTCAAATTTTTCAATTTGGCAGAAGAGTTCATCCATCTCATTATTGCCACCACCTTGAGTATCTTCAAATTTCCACACTTAATAGTTGTTTACTCTATTGAATTGTTTGGAGTTTTTAATAAAAATTTTATCAAGAAGAAGAGAGGGAATGGTTTTAAAAGAAGAGAGATTGATTTGAAAATGTTGGGAAATTTTAGTCATGATGCCTCCAATACAAATTGAATGGAAGACACTATCACTAACTAGCCATAACCTCCATTGCAAGAATCTTCCTAAAGCAATAGGGTCATTATCTACCATACAATAGAGGATAAATAAGTTATTAAAGGAGAGGGCTTCTTTGCTTTGGCCTCTAGTATTGATGGTATAGGTCAAGAAGCAATGGTTATACCAAAGAGATTTTGAGTTCAAGGAAGAAGCTTTGGTATGTCTAACAATGAAGGAGGTGGCTTGAGGGCTATAATGTTGCACCTAAAAAGAGTGAGGAAGCCAAGTAAAGAGAGTTTGTACATGTCCCTCTTGTTAAAACCTAAAAAGTGTGTGAAACTCTAAGGTGATCATGTACCTATCCATACCCCTAAGTTTGAATCTCATACTATAATAGAGATTGTTGTCATCAAAAGAGGTAGTTTTAAGAGTGAAAGTTAAAAGAAATTCAATGACAAGAGAGGGATAGGTAGAAAGATTTGTGAAAGCAAAAATGAATAAGCCTACCTTTTCAAGAAGAGCTTTGACTTTCATCATAGCATTCTAGTCCCTTAAGTGTACTTTTAGACATGAAATGAGAGAGGTTGATATTTTTCTTTTGAAAAGCGGTGGTCCTCTTTCTTATCTCATTAAGATTGTAGGATAATAGAAGATCTAATTTTTTGGGTTGATCCGTAGTGGCTTATCTTGCAGAATCACCTTGAGAGGAATAGGAAGGTTTTGTAGGCTCTTAAGGGCCATGGAGAGAAAAACAATGAAGAGCTTGATGTAAGGAGCAAGTGTGGAGAATAAAGTAAGGAGAAAAGTGTAGAGAGGAGCAAAAGTGAAGAGTTTAAAGAAATAATATGAATATTTATAAAGAGATGGGTGCGGAAACCCTATAATGAATTCTTAGGGAATTAAAACTTGGAAAACCATTTTTGGTTTAAATTGAAGTGATTCTTCAATGCCAAAATCCATTTTCCAAAAACAATTAGGACTATGCTCACGATCGTGGTATACTAGTCATGAATAAGGTCACGATTAGGATTGTGACCGTGAGCATCTCTATGTCATAGGTGAACATGTGTCACGAGCCAAATCGTCACCAGTAACGGTCATGATAAAAATTGGACTTTGGTCTTTAAACTTTCAAAAAAGTTATAATTAAGTCCAAAAGTGTTTGAGAAAACTGTGTAATTTTGCCCTTCTAAGACCAAATTGACAAACAAACATATTTTGAAGAAAGAGCAAATGTTAACTTAAAAAATCAGTAATTTTGTATCATGCAAATGCGCTTAGGTGACTTGGACATTTTAATATGTGAAAATATATTAATAAATCAAATAAATAAATTTTATTGATTTATCAATAATATGCTTTAAATTCAAACATATAGACTGTTGTCGTACAAGGAATATAATTAATCAATTCAATCATTTAAGCATGTAAAAGAAGCAATTATTTCAAAATAGACCCATCAAGAATATTGAGTTCATGAATAATGAAATTGTACCTTTCCTCATTGAGAGCTTTTGTGTAAATATCAGTAAGTTGATGATTGGTGTCAATAAATTCAAAGTGTAATATCACCACATTGTTCATGATCACGCAAGAAATGGTGTTTAATGTTAATGTGCTTAGTCCTAGAGTGTTGAATGGGATTCTTACTAAGGTTTATAGCACTTGTGTTATCATATTTGATGGATGTGATTAATGTCAATGCCCTTGAGTTATTGGTTTTGCCATAAAACTTGTGAGCAACCACAACTAGTAGCCAAATTTTTAGATTTGGCTGTGGACAAGGCAACTGAAACTTACTTCTTGCTAAACCAGGAGACTAAACATTGTCCTAGAATTGGTAAGTTCCAGAAGTGCTCTTTCTATCTAGTAAGCTACCGATAAAGTGTGCATCCAAATAGCTAATAAGGTCAAAGGTTGAACTTTTAGGGTACCAAAGTCCTAAGTTTAATTTTCCTATAAGGTATTTAAAAATTCTTTTGATGGCATTTAAGTGAGATTCTTTAAGACACGATTGAAATCTAGCACAAAGACAAGTAGTAAACATGATATTTGATCTACTTGCAGTCAAATAAAGGACAAATATGATCATACCTCTATAGCGCTTTTCATTAACTGACTTTTCATTTTCATCCTTTGAGAGTTTGGTTATAGTGCTCATAGGGGTCTTGCTAGCTTTAGCTCCCTCCATACTAAACTTCTTGAGGACATCTCTTGTATACTTGGCTTGGTTGATGAAAGTCCTAATCTTGCATTGCTTGATTTAAAGTCTAAGGAAGAACTTGAGCTTTCTTATCATGCTCATATCAAATTCACCTTGCATTAACTTGAAAAAAAATGCTCACATAAGTAATGATTAGTAGCACAGAATATTATATCATCAATATAAATTTGCACAATGAGCAAGTCATTATTAGATTTCTTTATGAAAAGAGTTATGTCAACTTTTCCTTTAGCAAAACTATTGATACCCAAATTTTGACGGTCCCACCAAAGATTCGATGATGAAAGATTCCTATTAGTCAGACAGGGGGAAAACTCCTTCGGGAGTTTTCTCATTAGTGCTTAGATCGAGAAGATACCCAAAAGAAACCCAAAAATGACCGAAACACACATTTGAACCTCAAAAGAGCACCTAAAGTAGATGCATCGCCGAGCCCGAAGGAGCGCGTTTCGTGCGCCCCTGCCCCGCACGCATGCACCCTAAATCCAAATTTTGCCTATAAATATGTCCTTCACGCCTCATTTTTTAGGAGGAGACCTTAAAAATATATCGAAACTCTTCCAAATTGAAAACTCAAAAAAAAAAAACTCTCTCACTCCTAAAGCACTTGGATACCCATTTACAATAAAAAATACACAACCAAAAATCATTTTTTTTGTCTTAGGATTTAGACCATTAAATCCAAACCCAACTACATCTTTGTCAAAACACGCATCAAGGGTAATCACCCGGTCCCTTTGAGGATCTCCTAATCATTTTCTAATTAAAATTTGCATTTTTATCATCTTTTTCATCCTATTTCTATCATTTCTATCTTTTTTTCATCATTTTTGCATTTTTATTTATTTTATTGTAAATATTTATTTTTATGATAAAGTTTTAATTTTTATGGTGATTTGAAGTTTGTGAACAAGATATGTGGAAGGAGAAGGAAGTTTGGGTTGGATCCGGGAGTGTTTGCATTTATTTTGCATTTTTCCATCTTTTTCTCTATTTATGTAAAAATGGGTATTTTAGTGTGAAGTTACCATTTTTATTATTATTTTTGCATCATTTTAATTTATTTTAATTTCTGCAGTATTTTTGTTTATTGTTATTATTTTTCTGCATTTTTTCTCATTTTTATTATATTTTATCAATTTTTATAGTATTTACGCTTTTATGGTAAAAATGGTCTTTTATCATAAAATCTCCATTTTTATGGTGGAAATGCTATCTTTATCATTTTAATATTTTCATTTCTGTATTTTAAACTTATTTACACATTTATTTCAGTATTTTTATTATTTCTTGGTTTTTTTTTTCAATTTTTATTGCATTTATGCCTTTTATAATAAATTTGGCTCTTTTATCATAAAGTCCATATTTTTATAGTAAAAATGTCAACTTTATTATTTATATTATTTTATTTCTGCCATGTTGATTTATTTATTTAATTATTCCAGCATTTTTATTATTTTTATGCCTTTTTCCTATTTTTATTGTATTTATGCTTTTTGTAATAAATTTAGTATTTTTATCATAAAGTTAATATTTTTATGGTAAAAATATCCCCTTTATCATTTTAATATTTTTATTTCTGCCATTTTTAATTATTTGAATATTTATTTCTGCATTTTTATAATTTTTATTATATTTTTGCTATTTTTGTCATATTTATGCTTTTTATGGCAAATTTGATATTTTTATCATAAAGTTCATGTTTTTATGATAAAAATATCACCTTTATCGTTTTAAATTATTTATTTCTGCATTTTTAATTATTTGCATTAATATTGCTGTATTTTTATTATTTTTATTGCCTTTATGCCTTTTAGGGTTAAAGTTGTCATTTTTATCATAAAGGAGATATTTTTATGGTGGAAATGACATCCCTACCACTTTACTTACTTTTAATTCTGCATTTTATTACTTTTACCATATTAATTTGCATTTTATCACTTTTATTATTTCTTTTGATAAATTCATTATTTTCATCATAAAGTTTCCATCTTTATGGTGAGAATAATAATTTTACCATCCTTCTTATTATTCCATTTGCATTATTATTATTTCTATTGCATATTTATTATCTTTGTCATCTTTATTGTTTTCCTTGATAAATTTATTATTTTCATCATAAAGTTGATATTTTTATGGTGAGAATAATGTCTTTATCACTTTTATTATTTTATTTGCACTTTTCCATTTTTAATATCTTTATATTTATTTCATCATAAAAATCCCCTTTTTACATAATGAAAAGGGTTATTTGCAAAAAAAATCATGACTTTTAGTGGTTTTTGCAATTTTAACCAAACATTTCGATTTTGGCAAAATAAAATACTAATTTACAATCTTTGGCAATTTGAATCACCGATCACAATTCCGGTTAACTTCTGCTTGCCTGTCAGGCCATTGTTGGTTCTACCTTCCACTAGAGCTTGTTGTGTGTTGGTTAACCCAACAGTGGCCTGACAGATAGGCAGAAGTTAACCAGAATTGTGACCGGTGATTCGAATTGCCAAAGATTGTAAATTAGTGTTTTATTTTGCCAAAATTGAAATGTTTGGTTAAAATTGCAAAAATCACTGAAAGTCATGATTTTTTTTGTAAATAACCCTAATGAAAATGATGACTTCACACTAAAGTACCCAGATTCCAAAATCTTGCATCATGCACACATTAGCATCCTTGTTTGCTTATGTGTTTAATTATTCCTTCATTTATTATTCTAATTGTGAATGAATGAATATATTAAATTGTTCTACATGTGATGCGTGCTTGCATGTGTATGAAAGCTAACCTTTGTTTTGTAGGTTTATTAGAATAGGATTTTTATTTCCTTTTTATTTCAATGTAATTAATAGAATAGGCTATTTTCAAGGCAATGTAATCCTTAATCCCAATTCCTTTTTTTTACTATTATTTTGGATGTATTTATTAGAATAGGTTGTTTCCTCGTGTTGTAATCCTTAATCCTTTTCTTTGTTTTTATTTTGCTCATTTGCTTGTTTATTTTAATTATCCCTTGCATGCTTGTGTGCTATGTGCTTACTTGCTTACATGATTACTTGCTTGATTGGTGAATGCTTGCCTATTTATTTATCTTGTGATGTATGCTCGTTAATCCAATTATCCCATGCTTTATTTCCATTTTAACTGACCAATGCTTAAGTGTGGTAAAAATGCATCATAAAACCAAAATTTGGTGAAGTAGTGAATAAACAAGCAACAAGTATGATAAGAAACATGATAAGTAACTCCTACCCCCCAAACCCGGATTCTCTAGTTATGGAAATGATTTTTCACTTCTTCCTGATTCAAGTCAGGTGGCGACTCCAAATCTACATGGCCTATTCAGGCAGACCCTCCAACAAACAATAACAAATGGAAATCCAATAGATGGTCGCCATTTAGCCTGTGTGCCCCGATGCCATAAGCTCACTGATCCTATACCGATCATAAAAACCTTTCTCTAGTAGAAAGTTACTCAACCTTTCATACTAAGCTCTAGGAGCTTGTTTTAATCCATACAATGCCTTTGATAATTTATAAACATGGTTAGGAAACTCATGATTTTTAAAATCTGGAGATTACTTAACCTACACCTCCTCTTGTATAAAACTATTTAAAAAAGCACTTTTGACATCCATTTGAAAGAGTTTGAAATCCGTGAATGATGCAAATGCAAGTAGCATTCTAATGGCCTCTAACTTTGTAACCGAGGCAAAGGTTTCATCATAATAAATTGCTTCCTTTTGATTATATCATTTGGTCATTAACTTAGCTTTACTCCTAGTAATGACACCTTGTTCATTTAATTTGTTTCTATATACCCACTTAGTGTTAATAATAAGATGATTTTTAGGTCTTAGAACCAGGTTCCAAACCTTGCTTCTCTCAAATTGATTGATTTTTTTTTGCATAGCAAGAACCCAAAACTTATCTTCCAAAGCTTCATTAGTAGTCTTAGTGTAATTTGAAAAATGAAAGATAAGTTAACTAGAGGTTTAAGATGAGCTCTAGTTTTTACCCCTTTTGATGTGTCACCAATGATGAGCTCATTTGGATGGTCCTTCTTGAATTTCCAATACTTTAGTAGCTCCTCCTTCGAGGTGAGTTAAGACACATCTTCACTCTCTTCCTTGTTAGGATCCTCTATCTCTAAAGGCTTGGTGGTATCATTCTCTTGAAGGTTCATCTCTAAGAAGTCATCTACAAACATCATCACAACAAACAAGATTCTTTCTCAGATCAAGTGGCTTAGATTCATTAAAGATAATGTGCATAGACTCTTCTACCACTAGTGTTCTTTTATTGAAGACTCTATATGCTTTGCTAGAGGTGGACTATCCTAGAAATATACCTTCATCGACTTTAGAGTCAAATTTTTCAAAGTTTTCCTTGGTGTTTAATATAAAGCACTTGCAACCAATTACTCTTAGATATGAAATCTTAGATTTTCTATTATTCCATAGCTCATAAGACGTATTATTTAAAATTGGTCTTTTGAAACTCTATTTGAAAAGTAACAAGTGGTGTTAACAGCCTCTGTCCAAAAGTATATTAGCAATCTATACTCATTAAGCATAGTTCTAGTCATTTTCACTAAAGTTTTATTCTTCCTCTCAACTAGCCATTTTGTTAAGGTGTTCTAGGAGAAGAATAGGTGTGAGAAATACCATTATCTTCATAAAAGTTATTGAAAATTTCATTTTTAAATTCTGTTCCATGATCACTTCTAATTATTGAAATGAAAAAATCTTTTTCTTTTTGAACTCTTTTTGCAAAGCTTTGTAAAAACATTATTTTTATGAGCTAGAAAGAAAACCTAAATAAATCTAGAGTAATCATTAACAATTATAAATGCATAATGCATTTAACTTAAGCTAGCAACTATAGTGGGACCAAACAGGACTATGTGAATGAGTTTAAGTGGCCTAGAAGTGGACACTCTATTTTTAAGCTTAAAGTAAGACTTAGTTTGCTTCCTCTTTAACAAGCATCATAAGTTTTATCCTTAATGAACTTGAGTTTAGGCAACCTATTCACAAGATCATATTTACTAAGGTCATCTAAAAGCTCAAAATTAGCATGCCCTAGTCTTTTATGCTAAGTCCCTGTTTTATGAGAAATAAACACTAGACACTTAAGTTCTTTATTGTCTATATTGTTTAGGTAAATGATATAAACATTTTCCAGCCTTTCACCACTAAAAAATACTTTGTCATCTTTCAAACTACTAACAAATAAATTTTTGGGGTAAAAGATCACTTTATTTCTCATGTCATATAGTTGACTTATGCTAAGTAAATTATGCTTAAGTCCATCCATAAATAAAATATGATGTATAGGTAGGGATTGAGGATTGCCTATTTCTCTAATGCCAATGATTTTTCCTTTGGCATTGTCACCAAATGTAACACACCCTCTATCTTTGGCTTTTAAGGGATATGAATTGATCCTTGTCATCCGTCATGTGCCTTGAACATCCACTATCTAGATACCATTTGCTCTTTTTTTTGGTGGACTTAAGGCATACCTACACACATGAATATCAAACATCTTTTTGAGCCTAAACCTTAAGTGGTCTAGGTCGGTTAGTCTCCAAGTAGTCCAATGAAAGCAATTGCAAATGCAACCTTATATAGTAACACTCATTGCTTGTATGTCCTAGGTCATATAATATAAGCATCTCACATTTGTAAATCTTTTGGATTTTGATGTATTTGTGTGTGTGTTTATTATGCACATTATTTCCATTAGGCATATTTTTCTTAAATTGTGCATATGGGTGAGATGTATATTTCTTAAATGGTATGAATGGTCTAAAAGATATATGAGCCATACATTCACAAGTGTGTAAGAAATTATATGAATAAGCGTGCTTTGGTGTGTGCCTTTTATGGTACATGAAGGCATGTTTATGTTGAGGTCTTTTGGTTTGAACCTTAGACCTTAGAGCCTTGGGGGGAAGAGTCTCTTGGGAATCAACATTGGCTCTTAGTGACCTAGGCTTTATAGTTTTTGAAGTTTGAGCCTTGTTGCTAACATTAGGAGTGTAAACACCCAATTTCGGGATAGACGAGCATGGATGCGACAAAGAACTCCGATGATGAGAAAATTAAAAATTAGTCTCGGGATGTATGAGTTCGAAATCTCAAAGAGGCTTGATTGTGTTTCTAAAGTACGTTTAAGGACTCAATTGAAAGGTTTTGGTTTTTATAGGGACCTTTTTGTAATTAAATGTTAAAAAAAAATTAAAATCGGAATAATGGATTTCCGATCGACAATCTAGACTTCGGGTCAGGATTTTAAAGCGTTGTTTTTGAATTTTTCAGTGTTTTAACGCACGTAAAACTCAGTATCTCAGCTCTGATTGGTTCAGTAATGAGATATTGAAGTCTACAGGTGATTAATTCTTCATTAATCACTGAAGATCAGCGAGAGAGAGTTCCTCACAGGAGGAACTCAATCTCCTGAATGCAGCAGAGTCTAACAATGACTCTGCTAGGGTTTTGTTTTGTTTTCTATAAAAACCAGACATTGAGTCTACACAAAAGGGGGGTTTTTTTTCAAAAACAGAAAAAGGAGAGACTGAAGAGTGAACGAAGATTTTCTTGAAGCTGAAGATGAGATCCTGAGCTGAAAGTCTGAGGTTTTCTGCAAAATAAAAGCTTTTTCTCTTCATCTTCTCTAAAGTTTTCTGCGAAAAACATTTAAACACATAGGCACATAAGAGTCCTTAACTAATCTGAAGAAACACAGTCGCTTCCAAGAGACAACCGAAGTCCATCATTCCAAGCGAATTCCAATATTCAAACGGTGCAAATCACCAAATCTCTGAGGAGCTATCAATACAGCATCTGAATCAGTATTTTATTTTCTTTCACTTATTTATTTCATCTTGTTTATTTCGTCTATTTTATTTCTTTTTCTTTTTCTTTTTCTTCTTCTTTCTTTATTTACATTGTTTTATTTTACACTAATCATTTGTTTTGTTGTTTTTTTGTATGATTCAATGGACGGAGTGACTTAAAAAAACATAATATGAATCTCAAGAGATCGTGGACATGATCTTTACAGTTCATTAGTTTTAGGTTTTTTTTATTATTTTCTTTGTTTTATTGTATTTTTATTATTTATCATTGATTATTTGTTTTATTGCTCTTTATTTTATTAGATCCTTGTAATTGCCCCAATAGTGGGATATTAATAAATTGTGGATGAATGTGTAGTTTAATTAATTAATTGATTAGTAATTAGGTCTTATTTGGTAAAAGTTAATAAAATCAATGACGACTTTAGATTAATCTAGGTTGCATGCAAATTAAGTAGGTTTAGAAATAACTTTGCTTTTCATGTTTTTTATGATTTTAATTTATTTTTGTTTGAATGATTATTTTCTTTTATGTTTTTTTGTATTTTTTATGTTTTTAGATCTATTTTTATGTTGATTTTGTGTTTTTATGTTTTTTGCATTTAAGCTCATAATTAGGGTTTTTTTAGGTTAATTATTAGTTCTCACTCTTAATAATTAGGGTTTTTAAGATTAATTAATTAATTTGATTTTAGGTTCATAATTTACTTAGATTTAGGATTAGAATGCATTTAGGCCCACTTAGCTAATTAGACTTAGGCCCACTTTAGTTAATAAAATCAATTAGACTTAGATCATTAATTAAAGCCCTTTCATAATTTATAGACCTAGCTCATTTTTAGAAATAAAACATGTAGAATTAAGCCCACTAATTTAAGCCTTCATAACACGTAAATTTAGCTCACTTTAATTAAAACTTGTAGATTAGACTAACATAGGAATTATGAACTTGAATGATACATTGTTTATGTGCTATTTCATGATTGGTTTGTCTTTTGGGACTTATGGATGTTTGAAATGGGTTTTATGAAATTGCATGTAAATAGAGGATAAAGTAATAATTAATGAAATAATTCTAAAAGAACACGAGACTAAGAGAAGTTGGTATTCCGAATCCAGAATTTCCTGGTTGTGGTGCTAGCTTTCTTTTAGAGAATTGAGTACCACCTCCTATTTTGTCCCAGTTATTACCCTGGGTGGCGACTCCATCATCTCCATGCTATGTCTTTATGATATAGTAGTGTGTTCCCTAGAGCCCTGAGCTTAAACAGTGTCGCGGTTGCAAGAAACTTGGGCGCGCGCTGAACCCCGCCGTTTACAGGGCCTATAGAAGCATTTATGGAATTCACTATGCTAGATATCCCTATCACATATGCTTTATTTTTGTGTAGGCCTTGGTATCATATTCTAGGAGGAGTGCCTTCAACTGTGCATCAGAAGGTGAAATTCCTACTCGATGGAGAAGTTAAAGATGATCAGAAGCAGGTAGTTGCCCCTCCTGGTTACCAAGTAGCTATGATCTCTAATGGAATTGAGAGGGATCTGAGGGTTGCAAGCATGATTAAGAAGATGAATTATCGACCCGCACAAGGACTGTGAAAGAATGAGCAGGGAAGTCCAGAACTCCCAGATTTTAAAAGGCCCAGATGATACAAAAGGTTTAGGCTATACAGGGGTAGGATTTGGTAGTAAAAAAGTTAGAAGAAGGTTCTTTAACAGGAACAATCTGTTAAAGAATGTGGGACCGCTGAAATACAACTTTGTTAAAGAAAGAAAGGGGAAGTTCTACCTGGGTGAAAAAGAACCTATCAAAGTATCTGGTGTGAATATCCCTGGGTTCGAGATCTTCAAGGAACAGATATTTGAGAGCCTGGTGCGAAACAACAAAGAAGAAGTGATGAATAAAGTTGCTGAGAAGATAGGGACGGAGGCTATTGAAGAGCTGCTTTGTCTGCCACCTAATGAAGAACCACCATAGGATTTAGCTAGCATTATTAGTAATAGTTTTAGTGATGTTTTTTATGAAGAAACTGATGTAATAATGTCCAGTTTGTTTGAGGACGAAAACTCTATTTTTCTTTTGGTCAATGATATGAACTCTGGTTTGGCTTACTTGTGTGATGTTAATTCTGATCGTCTTGTGCATTTTAATATTGATCGTTCATGGATGTTTGACATTAATTCTATTCAATTAGATTTATTAAATATGGGCACAAATGAAAAACCAAAGAACATTTCTATATCACATGATTTAACTCCTGAAGAGAGGGAAAAAT
>CATIWK010046865.1:0-10449 GCA_949634005.1 Mallotus japonicus | reverse complement strand
GTTTCCAAGCGTGAATGCTCACAGATCACTAAAGGTTACTATTGGGTAACATTTTTTTTTTTCTATTCCAAGTTTTTTAGATGTAATTAATTATAGGCTATGGATGTGGTACAACAAGGTGCATGTCAAGGTTCTTTTTTTTTTTTTTTTTTTGGTTCAAAAAAAAAAAAACAAAACAAGGTGCATGTCACGTACGTTCTCGCAAAATCATTGAGATACGTGAAGGATTAGAAATTTTTTTGTGGTATTTTTTTTTGTCAAGTATTAATTTTTTTTTTTTTTTTTTAACAACTGTCAAGTATTAATTTGTGGTACTGATCTTGCCACAATTGCAATCAGGATTTCACTGGATTCAAGATTATAAATTATGAGGGTATGTGTTTATTGATGAGTGGTACAAAGGTAGGTTGCTGTTGATGTAATTTTGGCAATGTCTTAATGCCTCCTGACACTACCAAAATTTTGTACTGAAGGTATTCTGGCTTGGCTCAATGTGCATGTTTCATTTTGAATTAGTGCAAATTGCTGCCTTGGTGGAACTCTCCACTCTGGTGCATGCCTACGATGCAATAAAAATAAAAATAAAAATGAAAACAAAAATAATCTTCTTAGGCCACATTACTTTATTCTTTTTTATGACATGTCTATATTTTTACGAGTCTGATAACGACGACCCCACCATTGGAATTGAGCCAGAGCACAAAAATCATATGATTCTTTGTTGACTGATGATCCAGTTTTCTCTCTATGATAGGATAGACACATAAGTTGGTGCAACTTGTCATGTTTGTGGGCTATAACTCTCAAGAAATAGATGTCAATTTTTTTTTTTGTTACAACGGAAGATAGAAATAGATGTCAAATTGATTAAGCAATTTCAATAGGGAAAATTTTTTAACAGGTTATATAAAAATTACCTGTTTAAGAAGAATTTTGGCTCTAGAATAACAACAATATTTCCATTGATAACAGTATTGCTTATATACGGACTTGATATATACAGAGACATTTGAACACACAAATATATATAGAGATTCATAGATGAATACAACGCAAATTGTACTTTTCTCGTGGAATCATTTTCAAGCGGAGAAGAAATCGCTATTATTATAACTTTGGCCTCTCTCTCTGTTTTTCTTTCATGCACGCACTCATAGAGGGAGCGTATTGTATGGTATGTGTGGATATGAGTGTGTTTGTTTGTGCAAGATACACGAACATGCATGATGACTGAAAAGAGCTTTCAGTGCTTTCATTTCCTCTCTTCCTGACACCAAGAAAGTTTGACAGGTCATTACACTTTCTTTTTTGACCTGATATTAACACGAAACTGTAGGTGCATACTTTCACTATCCATTACATATATATAATTAATCCATACTTAGTTCTCTTCAAAACCCATATTATATGCATGCACAGTAGGTCTTCTTGACTAAAAAAGAAAAAAGAAAAAAGAAAAAACCCATTATTTATAAGCTCCATGCGTATAATTTCTTGATAGTGATAGACAGTGCAGTATGTGCATCTGCACGAAATTTTCCTCTTAGGCTGATTTTTGAAGGCATGCAAACCCCATTTGACGGGCTATAGATGGGTATGACAGATTAATTTTTTTGAAAAAAAAAAAAAAATGTGTAGTGCATGAAGTATATGCACCATGAGTGCAATATGGTAGAGCTTATTTTGAAGACAGGGTCTGATGTGGGTGATGTGAGCAAAAGAGGGGTGGAGTCAGTTGGGGCTACAAGTAAATGAAGTTTGGATTTTATGGATCGATGGTGGTGATGGCTGTGGTGGACATATTATTGTTATTATTATTATATATTGGTTCTTTGTTCTTTTTAATAACAGTTCCAAGAATTTCATATGGCAGCAGGGAATTGGAGAAGTTTGTTGGTTATGGGATGAAAATAATGGCACAAAGAAGAGTCTTTGGTCAAGACATATAATAGATGCTGCATGCCCCATCCCTTTCTCCCATTTAAGGATGTGGAATCTCTGCTCTTCCCATCCTCTCCAATCTCCATTTCACATTAAAATAATCCGAGAAACAACCAAAAGAATTGCTTCTGTAAGGCAAGCAACTAGCAAGTGATTTCTTACTTTTATTTTTATTTTTATTTATGTCCAAGATTGATTACCAGACAATGCAGCAACAATATCTAATAATGCACACTCAAAAGCAGGCAAATAATCTTTCCTTTCTTTACTTTAGATATATGTTCTATACTTTTTAGTAGTGTTTTTATTTTAATAAGCAAAAGTTAGCATGGGATTGAAGAATTGCAGGATTTGATATTGTTTTGGAATGTTTGATATCTAATATTTTATAAAGCATTATTAATTAATAAATAGGGTTAGATTGCCTTTTCTTGTCCTAAAGAAGCATATTCATGCATAGACATTAGCAAATAGTATAATGCTAAAGAAGTACATTAATTATTAGTTAAATGATAACTTGAAGGTGCACAGTTCGAATCCTGTCATCGTCAATTTAAAAAGAAAGAGATGTTCTTTGTTATGCAGTCCATCGATATCTAAATCATATAACCTACCTATTAATCAAAAGAAGAAGTACATTATTTTTTTTTTTACAAAATTAGATAGAGGGATGGTGATTATTTATAGATGATTTTCCAAAAGTCTAAACTTCAGTGTTTTCTTGAAGTGATCAAATATCTTATCCTCTAAACAAAGCACTTTGTTTTCTAGTTACATTATATATTTTACATGTTGATACATCTTTATGGAATATCTACACTTCCCAACGAAGGTTCTTTGCCTATAAATTGTTCTTCGAATCCATTTTTTTAAAATCTTTCATAATAATTTACAGATTAAAATAAAACAAAAAAAGATCGATATAAAGAAACACCAAAGAAAAGAGGTTAGATGCATCCATCCATATATACATATATATACATAAGTGGTGCTTACAAGCAAATAGATTACATGTTCATCCATGCAAATATTACCTTATTTATCTAGCAAAGAGTGGTCTCACGACCAATTCTTTTCAAGAGTATTGTAATATTTAGGATTTAAACTCTCTAAAATTAAGTTTTATTTATTTTAATAAAGAAAAATTATTTTTTTATTGTGAAGTTTATGAGGAGAACTATATTTCTTATATAGTCTAACAATGCATTTGTCATTTAATCTTTTAATTAATTAATATAAAAGAAAAATTATGAATATTTTTCGGTTTAAGTGGTAGATAATTTATATTTTCTTAAATAAGGTATTAAATTTAAATTTTATATAAATAAAAAAATAAGTATTGAGAGAATTTTATACCCTTATAAATCTATTCAATTCGAACTCCAAATTAATCAAAACCTTTATAGCTGTTGGATACTGAAGAATTAGATAAAAAAATAAAGATTGTGCTATTTGTTCGTTGCATAGAAAAACCTGCTCTACAAATATGATTAATAGAAAAACCTACTCTCCGGCCTAGTTGCATATAAAAATCGAACCTATATATTTTTTTGCACGTACGCATCATCCACCAGGATACGAATAAATCCTGAGATGGCAATTGTGGTATGATTATGCATACAGCGAACTAATTGGTTTTCCAATTTCTTACATCATGACTTGGTGTAGCAATAACTTAACATTGTAGCAGTAGTTTTAAATTTTGATAACTAAAACAGACTTCGTTCAACCTGAATTACATTTTTCACAATATATATTATTTTAGGAAAAAAATATTTGTGTGTATTTACATAATTAAAATAGCTAATGTAGGAGTGGTCAAACAATAATTCTTTTCCAAGGGCACCTTGAGGTGTAGGATTCGAATTATGTTGTCGTCAATTTAAAAGAAAAGGATTGTCCCCTTTTGTACTGTCCATTAATATTTATGTTATATGACCTTCCTGTTAATAAAAAAAAATATCATATATACATTATGTTTTAAACAATATTTAACATTAATATATCCTATCGTAATTATGTGTATATTTATAAAATAATGGAAAAATGGTATGCTCAACTTACATGAATTATTAACATTCAAAATATGATAATGAGATAGTTTATTTTTACATCTCAAAAATAAAAGGGGGCAGGCCATAATGTCTGGGTCAGAACCTATATATATATATATAGTATACAGCATTAAACTAGGTAGTTGGCAAATTATATATGTGCATGCAGGAGCTGGATGGCATAAGCATATAGTAGTAGCTAGCCAGCCCCTCACCATCACCAATAAGCAAATAACAAAGTGCAAAGGGTAAGGAATAAGGAAGGAAAAATTAATGATAGTAATATATTGAATGTATATTAATATTGCATTGCAAAACTTCATTAAAAAAAAATGGCCTACTGCTACAGCAACAGCAACAACAGCAGCTACAGCTTTGTGTTTAATTATGATGTTATTGATTATGGGAGAGAGAAAAAGGAGATGTAAAAATTAAGGTGGGTGAGAGATAAGTTTGGTCAAATGTTTCAAAAGCACTGCAAATTCTAACTTTCTTCTACACAGACAAAAACTCCAAGTCATCACGTGGAGGCATTGTGGTCGCTATACAGCTCGAGTACCCATAGAAAAATTATATATGTATATATATTTTTTTTTGGACTTGATACAAGATTCAGTATTATTAGGACGGGGAGGAGACAGTTAGCAGTAAGTATTTGAAAATCATTTTTGTGAACCATCATCAATGGTGGGTTTCACATACCTAGTGAGGGGATGAGATATTAAACCCATGACGTCAATCCTTCAAGAGTAAAATGCTCTTATCACTTGAGCTAAGCCTTAGGTGTTGAGAATATATATATATATTTTAAAAGAGCCTCAACGAAAGAGAAAGAGTCCTTTTATGCCAACTTTTCCCCTTGGCCTTCTCATTGCTAAGTAATTATATATATATATATCAAAACACCACCAATTTTTGTTCCTTCAAATATGAAAAATTTGTATTTTTTAAATAAAATTTTAAAATTTAATTTTATATATAAAAAAATAGATATATATTTTATAAAATTTATCTGATTCAAGCTTTAAAAATAATCAAAATTTATATAATCATTAATTAAACAAAATGGATTATAAACAAATCCAGAATAAAAGTAAAATGAACATTGTCTTTTTATGCAATTGAAGCCATAAATCTAAACTGATGCGGAGCACTTAACTCAACAGTTTATAGACCATTGGAATTGTGATAAGAGTGTTAAAGTGCGCAACAGTGCTTCAAAAGGTCATAAAATTTGAAGGCCATAACTTTTGACACCAGTAGAATTACAGGGCCCATAATATATCAAAATGAAGCTTATTCAAAGATCTACACAAACACTTGGTTTACCCATTGCAGCCCAATTTTAAGCCCAAATTTGACTGTTTAAAACTTATTTTTACGCCTCAAAGTTTTGTGTTTGGATTTTTCTTATTTTAGTATTTTATTGGACCTTTTTATATTTTTTAGGGTTTTGTTTTAGACAGTATTTATTCATTTTATTCTGTTAATGGAGATAGGTTTTGGACAATTTTAATATGAATTGAATCAACGAGTTTGATGTTTATTTTTTAATATTTTCTAATCAACAAAAAATAGAAGATTAAATTTCTAAAATATTTATTTGAATCAACAGATTTTCAGTTTTTATTCCTTTATTTTATAGCTTCCGGTACGTCATAAACCCCCACCCATCAAGTTGTGCCAATATTTTTAATGTATTTAAGCCATCCAAAGGGTGGAAGCTGCATAAATGGAAAAATCGTGTTCATATGATGAAATAATTCTGACTCCAAAAGTCAGAGAAAGATGCTATATTTTGCCAATGTTAGTCAAATAGAAAGTCATTGATCAACTTTAAATATCACCCAATACTCATCTATGGTTAGTCAATCTGATGGACGGTCCCAGATGATTGTCCAACTTCCACTATTGTGAATGCAGATGTTTATCACCAAAAAATGAATGAATATAAATAAATGAATAAATAAATAACCTCACTCTCTAAGGCTTATAAAAAACATTTAGACATTTATCTCACCCAACATCACCATCGCAATCACTATCGATATCATGATCATCCATCAACATCATAAATAAAAGTTGCTAGTTTGAGTGTACTGGGCAACCCAGACCACCACTTGTCTAAAATGATTCACTTTCTATACATTAGTTCCCATTGTAACCATGAAAATATAGATGATCATAAAAGGATTGTGTTTATATTGCTTAAACTTGTTTTCCATGTATCCCCTACCAAAATATAGTAATTAGCGAGTTAGATTAGAGGGGAGAGAAAATATAGGGATTGAATCGGTTACAAGAAGTATGACTTAATTTGGTGTGGATCAAACATATTATAAGAAGCACCACTTTTGTGGGTGTTAATTATCCAAACTAAAATATTTAAGTATTTTTCATATATTTTATGTTGTTTCTAATTGTTTATGATCTAGACAAACAATTAGAATTTTATCATATTTTTATATGTATGTAATTTCAATTCTTAAATTCAAAATTAATTGTCGAAATTTTATTAAGAATCAAATAAATAATTACTTATTTTCTTTAAAATTATTTATATTTTTAGTAAAACTTGAATGATTTAATTCCAATTTAAGGAGTTAGAAGATTATACAACTATGAAAAAAAAAAAGATATTTCCATTCACATGACAGATTCTTAATTTATTTTTGATATGTCCTTGTGTTTTAATTCAATGATTAGGTGATGCACTTATCAGTTGTATGAACATTTTACCCCTAAATCAATCAATCATGCACTTAATTAGAGCATATATTTCTTGTCATGGAAAGCATAAACAAAAGGTCTAGAAGTGGATTGAGATTAGGAGACCATAATAAAAATTCAAAAAAAAAAGTTATTGGGTGATTAAATCCCAAATGAAAAGTTGTATAATGATGGGGAGACATGAAAAATAGAATCTTAATTAATTTGTCTAATGAAGTAATAAGAAGCTGAGGGAACAATTAGATTATCATATAACATAATGTAATATAATCATTGGAAGGTTATAGTAATGATCAAATTAAGTTTTTCTTAAAAAGTGAGAAAAGATATATATGATTGCACCATGGTTGAGTTGAGAGGAAGAGGGTGGGTGTGGGGTGTGCAGTAAGCTTTTGAGTATTTGATGATGTTAGCTACTTTAGCCAACAGAGATCTGAAAATGACTCACAATCATAGAGAGATGGAATAGGCATCTTAAATCATCTGTGCTTGAGGACAACAATGACTGAGATATGTGGGACACTTTCAGACAGGGACATTTGATCAATCACCAAAAGAAAGTGCCCTTCCCTTCTCTTCTCTTTCTTTCAAAAACCCCCCTTAAACTTTCACAATCCAACTCTTTCAAAAATTAGTGTTAATTATCCATTCTTCATGAAATTATTTATGATAAATGTACGATTTGGAATATAATGATTGAATTAAATTATCAGTGATTATAGTATAATGCAAGTTTAGAAATCTTATACATAATAAGAACTGAAGTGCCTAATTCATCATAAAAGCAGTAAAGATTCAAATGTTTTAAACGCTAACTTTCTGTAAGTTATTTGTAATTTTTCACTCTTTCTATCTATATGCTCAATGCTGTGCATTTTAGAGAAGACCTTAAAAGGGGCTAACAAAGCAATGACAACTTCATGCATCTTCTCCCCAACTACCAACCATAGTATGTCTAAAGGAAAAAAAAAAAAAAAATCTCCCATTAATTATTGATTTAAAAACTACACTCTAATCTATTAAGATGTCCCCAACCAATGTCATTTCAGTGTCAAACAACAGCACTAGTACTTTGCCATTTTTTTTCGTCTCTTTACAGAAGGGATTGCACATGGGAGCATGGCCACAGAGTAGGTGAGATGCTCTTTGTTCTCATCTCTCTCAAAAATATTTTTATTTTTCTTTCTCTGCCCAAAACAAAGTTATGACAAGATATTGTCAGGGTAATTGATTAGTTTCAAGATCAACATGTGTGATTATACTCATCTTATCATCTTCTAATCCCTTCTACAATGACAATTAATTGGGCAAAATTCAATCTCTTTTATTCCAATTAAAATAAGACAAAAATGTAAAAATATTCTTGTCCCTTACTAATTTATCACTAACCAGTTTAGTGGTAGATCAATAACGATACAGATTAATAATAAAAATTATCGTCATTAAATTTTATTTTTTTTAGTGCATAATTGATCTATTATTTATTTGATTAGAAAATAATCTTGGTAAAAAATTGAAGATAAAAGAAAACACCTCATGATATCATGAATTGTAGAAGATGATGTCCAAAACATGAGCAATGGCAATAACATGGTACTTGCTTTGGTTCAAGTATGAAGATTTTGGGGCAAGTATGGCTGCTGCATATGCTTATGAGCTTATCCAATTAGGCAGCTGGGTTGGTGGGTCATCTTTGCCTGTAAGAAATGGGCCAGAGGATAGGCACCTAACTGTTTTTAAAAATAAATAAAATAAAAATTCTCTCACTCTCTCTTTTAGGAGTCTATATCATGGGCTGGATTAATGCTATACAATGCGATGCCTGCTTGCTTTGATTCCTTTAGATCTTTTTTGATTACCAATCATATACATTTAGAAATCTTTTGCTTTTAAGAGACATTTATTTGTTTTGGACTTTTAAAATCTCTTTGTTGGAAATGAAAGGCCACTTCACCCACTAATGTCTACAAATTTCAATGAGAATCATGATAATGAAAGGGAATTCTATTTCATCCTCCAAAATTTTTTCAATTTAGTTAAATTTTATTTATAAATTTAACATAAATTATCTGAATTTATTTATTATTATTATAAATTATATATATATTGAAACTGAAGCACAAAGGAAGAATGCACCATATGTTGACATATAGTTTTCTCTGCTTCGAATTATCAACTCTTTTTTATAATATACATTTCACTTATTAAATAAAATCAATGCATTTTATCTTGTATTGAGTTTCTCAAATTATTTTTTCAAACTGGAGACCTAATAAAAATGTTCTACAATTATTTTTCAATTAATAATCAACTATGTGGATTGAGATTGAGATTGAGATGCAATTTTGCTAGAGATTTGACAAGGGAGTGGGAGAGTTTTTCCAAAAGGTATGGGGACATTACAATATAATAGTTGCTCCCTCATATAAGAGAAGGAAGTGACATTAAGGTACAATCGTACGTAAATCTTGGTAAGCATCAACCAACACAATTTAAAGGGCATATTCTGTTTACCATGATAGAATTTGATTTCATGAATTTTGAGCACATTTCAATTTTAATTTTATATAATTAAACATATTCTATTAGTATTCGTGCTGAAGAATCTTAACCTAGTGGTCAAAGAACTCCAAAAGGCATACAAAAAATTCGGGTTTGAATCTCCTATATTTCCATTTCCATTTCCATTTCCATTTCCATTTTCATTTTAGTTCTCAGTTGCATTGTGCTAAAGAAAGTCTTTTTTAAAAAAAAAAAAATTTAACAAGATTTATTTAGTTGGGAGATTCTTCCCTACACTACATACACCCAATGGTAGGATTTAAAATACAAGATACATGTCTTATTTTAATCAATTAAATTATCAATATTTTGATGTGTTGTCTTAAATCTTATCATTGGATGTAATACATCCAGCCTATACAAGAATCTCCCTATTTAGTTATCGACTTGAAAATGCAATTCAATGTAATACTTTTATTACCACATGATTCGACATCATATTAACAAAATTATATATATAAAATATGATTAAAAAAAAGGTTCCTTTAAATAAGAAGATTGAATTTATGTTTTCAAAAACCAACAACACTGACTCTCTTTCCAAAAGCAACCATGCAAATTGTAACAGTCTCAAAAGAAGGGAAAAAAAAAGAACACAAATTACAAAAGATGAACAACATCAAGTGGTGAAATCATTGACTCAAGTTCAGGAAGTCAAGATCTTAAGTCCTGCCTTTTTTGGGTGATATTCAGACAAGATTTTTTCGTTAATATGTCAAATAATTACAATAATTTTAATGTACCTACAAACTGGATAGGTACATGTCTTGATCTAGTTAATTGATAGCGCAAATAAAATATAAATAACGTTAATATATATTACTAATTAACAACTAAATACCAATATATATTATTTCTTCTGTGCCGATTAGGTCACTAATTACTCTTAATATTTACTTCCATTTAATTGTCGTTTAAGGATTGTGCACATAAATTAAGAAATATAATTAATATATGTGTAAAATACTATACTACCCTTATAATAATTCTCTCAACCAATTATTAGTTTTGTATAGAGTCCTAAAAGAAGTAGATATCTATTCAATTAATTCTCCTATATTAAATAAGGGTGAAATAGAAAAAAAAGTAGTTAAAATGCATTGGTAACTTAAAACGTCAATTATTTAGGAACAAAAATAGACTTCTAAAACGTCAATTATTT
>CATIWK010046848.1:0-27140 GCA_949634005.1 Mallotus japonicus | reverse complement strand
TACTTAATATATATTGCTTAATAATATAATGAAAATATATAATTAAGTTCACTACTATTTATTCATACATATATATGTTATTATTAATATTCGGTACTATATTCGGTTTTTGGTTCGGTACGGTTCTCGGTTCGGTTTTTTTTGTAAATATCTAGTACCGTACCAAATTAGTTACAAAATTCGATTTGATTCGGTTCGGAGTTAAAATTGTTCGGTTCGGTACGGTTTTAATGTCTGTCGGTTCGATTCGGTATTTTCTCTGTCCCGTGCTCAGCCCTATCTGTAAGAGTGGCCACTCAACAAATCATTTGACGAAATTAACTTTGATCATGAAAGTATCTGTGCACAAATCTTAGGCCTCCCACTCAACCAAATAACTAGATCAAATGTAAAACACATTACCAACAATATCTTTACAGGGATTGTCAAGTATGAAGACATCTCATATACAAATGATAATTGGTAACCAATCTTGCAAATGAAAGTGCACTTGAACCTTAACAATCTAATTCCAAAAGGTTAATATGCTATCTATGCAGTCTATTAAACCACACTACAAATAAATGCAAGGTATTCAAACGACAGGTAGATATCGATTTTATAGTCCAAAAAAACCTTGCATATGGCCCTTGGATTAGAGCCATCCCTAAAAGACATGCATTTTCAACTGGTAACCCGTACTAGAATGAGTCAAACGGCTACAACCTAAGAGTGACCAAGTCTCTCATTCACCAAGCAGATGTTCTACTGCAAACGCTGACATAAACTCAAGAGACACTAAGGGAAGAAGGAAAGCACTCTACAAAGCTTACTAACCCTGCAAGGCTCTAATAGTGTGCAAATCTCAAAAGGCACAGAAGTGATAGTTGTGTGACTCGAAGCTCTGTCCATAAGCTAGAACCGCAGTCTGACGCTTCTAAGCTCGCATGCCAAAAGAGCTGAAAGCAAAGCCGTCATTGAAGATTCCACCTCCAAGAAAAATCCAACCTACAGCCCTATTAAGACCCCAAACCCATCCCTCAACCCAATTCCTACCAGCCTAGAATCCTATGTCACCTCAGGTGCAGAAATCAACCCTATTCTCGGCCCAAAACCCAAATGACCAAGACCAGAACAAACCATAAAAGTCGCCCCATTAACCAAGGAATCTCTTATGGGCCACTAGGAAGCCTCTTCCAGCCCAATAAAAGGAAAAATCCCTTTTAGGCCTAGGAAAGCCAAACTCAAGAATCTGGCCCATACTCTCCAAACTCCAGATGCTCTTGGAGATGTCACTGTCAATTTGGATGAAAAAATTATGATTGTACTCATCAACAAGGAACTAGATTGCCCCCCCGCGATGCCGACATCTAACCCGTCAGGGGTCTAGCTTCCTTTGAAGCTTTTTGTTTTTAATAGATCTAGTATATGATCCTTTATGGTTCTATTAAGTCTAGGTCTTAGTCAATGTACTAACTTCTACCCATGATTTATAGTAGAAGTTAATCAGATGACTTCCTGAGTCTAGGCTCTTATGTTGCCTCACCTCCAACTTTTGTTGTGTTTTATCTATGAATTAGTAGTTAAAAAAAAAAGACTTGTTTCCAAAGCTGTTAATAATATCATATAAAACCTTTTCTTGTACAATGTTCTCTTTCATAGTCTTGTTAATGTTATTTTATTCTCTTTGCGAACTTAAAACACTCCCTATTGATATGTCCCTTTTTTTTACAATAATAACACATAAAGCCTTATGCAGATTTTAATTTAGACTTTCCACAACTGCCATCGTTACAATCTTCCTCTCACAATAAAGCCTTCTGCAAAACGCAAACTCTTAATTTAGATTTTAATTTAAACTCTTAATGCAAGATGCAAACCATTTAGATAGCATATGGAAGAAACAATATCCAGGGAAAAAGAATTTAGAGAAAAGAAAAACTAGTTCAACAAATCACTGAGAACCCAAAGAATTTTAGCATTAGCATTAGCATTTATTATAAACTAGCATGTGGCCCGCGCGATGCGAGGAAGAATAATTTTTGTAAATAATATTTTATTTTAATATATGAACTAAAGTTATATATAATAATATGTTGGAATCAATTAGTTTTTGTGAAATTTTTTGAAATTATTGAATGATGACCATGTATATGAACGCAATTTATTTAAAAAAACATGATAATTCCTAAATTGTAGAGAAAGTAAACAAATACTTTAGTTCTTATAAACTCTTAACACAATTTTTTTTTGTTAATTTAGAGATGGTTGTAGTTATTTTTGGAAATTGCAAATTTTATGAGATGAACATTAACATCATATAACTGAGATGCGCATGCATATTTTGCTCAAATATTGTTATCCTTTGAGAACAATGACCACGTTTGTAAGTACGATGAGAAATTAATTTCAGCTTCCATTTTTTTGTAAATAATATTTGATTTTAGAATATGAAATAAAGTTATATTAATAATAGTAAAGAGGTCCTATTTTGGATAAAATAGTAATTGTCGTATGTTATTCATTGTTACAATCTATATAACTATTAATTTATTGTTATTTTAATTTTTGATAGTATATTGAATGAATGAAATAAAATTAAAATGAATTAATTGAAGTTAATTAATAAAATTTAATATGAATGAAATTATTTTAAAAAAATTGAATTGAAGAACAATTTAATAGTTTATAAAATACAAATATTAATATTGTAAACATCAATTATAATTAATTAATTAATTCAATAATGATTTTAGAAATGAAATAAGAAATTTTAATACATGTCAATTGAGTTTGTTTGATATTCCAAAAAAAAAATTGAGTTTGTTTGAGAATCGACTTTTATGATGGTATGAAGTGGTGACAGGTAGCAATGAGGAAGTGCGAAATTCGAAATTGGTGTTTATTAGAATGAAGAACATGTAAACTTCATTGACATTATTATTTTTTTTTTAAGTTCAATAAGAACAGTGATGAGGTCATGGAATTCCCGTGTAGATTTTCATAACCTCTAAGTCAACTTTGCAGTAGATGCTTGTAATTGAATTATTTTCTTGGTTGTGAACTGTCTCCAATCTTTATCCCAGTGTCCTTCTGTGATGCTTCAACATTTGTTATAGAATGGATGCCTTAGATTTTTTCATTTTTCCATGAGGATAGCTACTGAATTTCTGTAATTTGATATTGATGTTCCACTGTTTGTAGAAATAAGCTGACTCATAGCAGTAAGTCTAAGACCACCTCTACCTTTTTTCACCCCCTGATATTATCAATCCTTCTAATAGGGATATCTACATATATGCACTTCACACGTCTGAAGCAATTCAATTATTCTCTTATGCAATTCATCGAATATTTTATAAGCATATGAATAACACCTCTCCTCAAAAAGCAAGGTTTAGAACTGATCACTTAAAATGCCTTTTTGAATTTAGGCCATAGTACCAAAGAGACCCACTGGTAAAACAACAGAACTATTTTTATGGTGTAGTTAAACAATTAATTTCTACTTTATCCTTTCTAATACCTAGCCTGCAAAATCAAAAAGGAAAAATGACAAAAGAGCAAGGTCAATAAAAGCTATGTAGAAAATATTGTACTGTTACACTAGAAATCAGTACAGTCATATAGATTAATTAGTAGTAATGGACCTAATTAACAGCCTACTAATAGCCAAGTTAAGTCTCAAAATTTCAGTGAGAAAAGAAAAATAAATTAAAAAAACAAAAAGATCAAACATGTAAAAACTTTGCATTTTCAAAGGTTTCAATTCACTTTATAGAGAAAGAGACTGTTGTAGCCATTATATAACCTTGAAACAATCAGATTATATAACCATTAAAATTCCAAAAAATAAAAGAGAGAATAGTTGAATTAAACATAAATTACTATAGAATGCCACATAGAATGGGAAACCCTATAGGGAAAGCAAGTTAAACATTATCAAGAAGGATGCTTAAAAATTTTAGATCTTATAAAATAGAAAATTTTGATGGTGTAGCAAGAACAAACCTGCTTGATCAATGTAACACATGTCCCACTGCAAAAGCAATCAATATTGGCATGCATTTAAGTTCCTTGTCCATGACTTTGAAGGCCTTGAGAAATGACTTTTCAGTGTCTGAAAGATCTCTAGATGTTAAACAGTTTCATCAAGATCAACAGAGGCCCTGGATTCTTCATCTACAGATTCAAAGGCAATTTCATCAAAGTTCATGCTCCCTATAGTATTAAGGCTAATCTCTTTGAGAACGTTCTCGATCGTTACATTCACTTCCCAATAGATATTAAGTTTTTGCAAATCCACACATTCAACATAGTGAGAATATTTGTTTCTTCAACTTCTCAAATGGAAACACATAATTGAAATGCATTTTTATCAAATTTTAATAAAGAAAAAGAGTGTCATTTGATTTCACTTGGAGAAATCTAATAAAAATAAAAATTAAATTCAAAGAGAAAACCAAAAGAAGAAAATCAATTAATTGCATCCAACACTCAGCTAATCACCACCACCATCTAAATTAAATTAACCGATTCAACAGTATGAAGTGAGAAAAAGAGAGAGAGAGAGATATATATCAGTTTCGAATTTAAACTGAAAAGTTTGTTGTCTATTTTGTAATCGATGACCAGAGGAAGTGGTGATGCTAGGCAGGCATTATAATAAACAAAGAAGAAGAAACAAAAACTCATATTTCACTATGGAAGGTTAGAATTTAACAAACCAAATTTTGCTTATACTGAAGTAGGGAATAAATATAATAAACAAAAAGTGTTATATTAATAGCATGTTGTAAAAGGAGGCTTCATTAACAGAGGATTTTTCACCATAACTATTCAAGAGGTAGAGATAATGCATGAGAAAAAGAAAAATATCGATAACATTATGGCAATACAGAAACAAAAATTCGTCAATGCATCAAAAAACCGCTTACTCTTTTGTTCATTTATTTCACATGCTATCTGGGTGACTTACCAAACTCTTTCAATAAACAACCACAAAGTTTGTAACTGGTAGTCACACTTCTTGATATGAAGTGGCTGGGTCTCTAAAAAGAAGGCAATCACAGAAGAAAAGAGGAAGAAGGGAATAATTGGATTCACCTCAATTAACTGAAATTGTGCGATGGTTCATGAGGAACGGATTGATAGAGTTTAAAGAGCATTGGAATAAATCATTCATGGAAAAAAAAAGAGGTAAAAAAACAGGGAAGGTCTATTTGCAGTTCTTGTTCTTGGAGGTGCGACATTCGAAGTTTCAAATCTGAAAATCTCCAATGGTGTTTATTGCCTTTTTCTTCAGCTTCTTGCAGTTCAATACACAACCACAAATGATGTTAAATCAGATGACTTTAATTTCATATGAAGAACAGGGAAGGTCTAGTTGCAGTTCTTGATCTTGGAGGTGCAACTTTTGAAGTTTCAATTCTGCAGATCTCCAATGGTGTCTATTGCCTTTTTCTTCAGCTTCTTGTAGCTCAATACACAACCACACTTTCAAATGCTAAAACTAAAATCAAGCGAGGGAATTTGAAAAACAATGCAACCTTTCATTGCCTTTTTCTTAAGCTGAATACACAAAGTCCCTTTAACTTCTATTTTTATAGTAGATCTTGAAAACAAACGGAGGAGGGGTGGCCAAAAAAACCATAGAGAGACAACTGTTTAAAACCCTACCTATCCAGCTTACAAAGTGCCACATGGCACTTTTGTGTATGAGGTGGCAAAATTGATCAACTTAGCTATTATATATAGTACTAGCGTGTGGCTCGCGCGATGCGCGACAAGTTATTTTCTGTTAAAAATATTTTATTTAAAATGTAGAATGAAGTTATATTTAATAATATGTTCAAATTAATTGCTTTTTAAATTTAGTGAGAAAATAATAAGATGTTGATGTTTGTTATTTTTTGTAATGGGAATAAATATATTTGACGTAGATAATTTTTTTGTGAAATATTTTGAAATTATCAAATGAATGCATATGAACGTAATTTTGTTAGAAAAAACTACATAATTCATAAATTGTAGAGAAAGTAAAAAAATACTTCATAGTCAAAAGATTGAGTACAATCTTTGTAAGTTCATAAAACAAATATTTGATGGTAATTTAACACTTATAAGGGTTATTTTTGAAAATTGTAACTTTTATGAGATGAAAATTAACATTATCTAACTCAAACGTACATGCATCTTCTTCAGAAAGATAGTTATCTCTTGCGAACAATGACCATCCAGCGAATAAATAGACACATTTATAAGTACGGTGAAAAATTAATTTAACCTTCCATTTTTTGGATTGAACTGTCAATGTAACCGGCATACTCCGTCCTTTTTTGAATTATTTAAAAAAATGTAGTGGGACATTCTTCAAAAGACAAAGATATATTAGACATATATAACATTGATAGTGAAAGTGTAATTTGAATAAACATACCATTGAATGGGCAGAGGGTGCAACTCTGACAACAAAAAATGGCTTGATAGATGTGAATTTTGTTGCATCTTCTTGAGCTTTGGAATTTTTCCTAAATGAAGTTTTGGTGAAATATTTGGAGGCATTTGATCTATGTTGATATGATATATCAATTAGTTCAGCTGCATGAAAATAAATAATATTAAATTAATATAAATGACAATCGAATGAACTTCAAATAAGTTGTGCAATGAGGTGAACATACTTGATCTTTGATTGTGAAGTGAATAATTGATCTCAAGGCAGTTTTTGTCAAATATAGTAACGTTGAAAGTACAATTATTTCGATCATAGTGAAAACTATAAATTGGCCCTGTGAAATGGAATAAAATTAAATAAAAATAATAATTAATATAAAAATTAAAATATTATAATTAATAAAATAAAGGATCATAAAATATAAAATAATGACTCATTAAAATAATATTTAGTGCAAATAAATTATTAAAATTAAAAATATAATTAATAAAAAATACCAATTTTAAAAATTAAAATTAAAAAATAGTGTACATGGCAAAATAAAAAGTCAACAATTTAATAAAGAAAAATTAAAATTTCAAAATAATTTACCATATATATGATTACTTTTTATAAACTATGGGTGTGAAGTCAAAATAATCATTTTAAACTTGATCCATATAAAATATGAAAAAGAAATATAAAAATTCAAAAAAATTAAAAAATATAACTTAATATAAAATTTACATGCATCAATAAAATTGCTAATAAAAATTTAACATAAAACAAATAAAAAAATAATAAGAGTCTTGTTATTGTAATAAGAGTAACATAATAAAAAATCAAATTTTCAAAATCATCCTCATGTCTATTCTTTATAGGTTAAGAGAGAAAAGTGAAAATGATTATTTTAAACTCATTTCGTTTTGTGATATGTTTAAATAAAAGAGTATTTATAGATATATAAGAAAATATAAGAAGGTAAAAAAATAATATATAACTTAAGAGAAAAATAAAAAATTAATCATAACAATTAATGATTCAAAACTCTTTAAATTTTCAAGATAGTTTAAAAGGAGAACTTTTAGTTTTTTAAGGCAATTGAAAAAATGTAAGTTAGAAGTAAAATTTATGAAATGAAATAAAAATAAAATAATAATTATGATTTATAACTCTTTAAATTTTCAAAATAATTTAAAAATAAGATTTTTAGTTTGCCAAGGCAATTGACAAGGTGTAGATATAATAGAGGTAAAATTTATGAAATAAAGGTATAATAAAATACAAAAATTAAAAAAAAATACAAAGAAGTAGAATTGCATAAATGCAAAGTTAGCTCGTGAAACAGTAAAAAATTAAAAGTATAAAGTTGTTAATTTTGATAAATATTTAAAAATTAAAATAAATATAATTTGAAATATGAGAGAAAAAATATAAAACAAATTAGTATGTTGTTGTAAAATTAAAATAAATATAATTAAAAATATGAAAAGTCATAAAATATAAAAAAACTAATGCTCATTTTATAAAATGAAAAAAAAAATATAAAACAAATTAATATATTGTTGTAAAATTAAAATAAATATAATTAAAAATATGAAAAGTCATAAAATATAAAAAAAAACTAATGCTCATTTTATAAAATGAAAATAAAATAAATTATAAAATAAAAAATAGTTAAGAGGAAATTGGTACATGAAAAAATCTATCATTACTTAGAAAAATAAAAAGTCATAAAATATAAAAAACTAATGCTCAGTAATGTTTTATGAAAAGAAAAGAAAAGAAAATATAAAAATTAAAAGAGGCGAGCTTCTTGATTAGATAAAAAAGAGGGCAACATTTTAGTTTTAAAAAAAATAATTATATGAAGAATAAAAACTAACTCTTTATATACTTTTTTCCTTGTGTGAAGTAAAATTCACAATATATAAAGTATATTTTCTTAAATGGCTTTTTTTTTTCATGGGAAAATCTACATTTTGTTAAAAATACTTTTACAAAACAAAAGGTAAAAAGCCAAAAAAACAAATGAAAAAAAAAAGTTGATTCTTTTGGTCAAGTTTGTTACTTTGACCTATATCCCTCAAGTTGTAGCTTTTACGTACTGCTGTCTAAGGACAGCGTAAAATAACCTTTTCACATATTTTTATTTTCATTTCAATAGCTGTAGAATGGGAAATGAAAAATGAACAAATCAACAAATAATTCTTATCTTCAGTAATACAAAAGCAATGGCGTTACAAAAGCAAATGATGTTTCTTTAGCAGGTATGAAGTAGATTATAAACTTTCAAGCATTTATATTAAGAAAGTACTCCTTGATGATCATCTGGAAATCGCTAGCATTTCTAGCACTGAAGAGCAAGAATTTGGAGGTTGAAACATCAAATAAAGCATTAGAAAGATCAGTTCCTTAGGCGAAGTAAAATCAACTGCCACATCAATTTCCCCATCCACAGGTACACCACTCTCAGGAATCAGGAATCTGATGGGAATTGATGAGACCAACAAATGAAGATATGAGTCTCATAATCTATGGGAATTGATGAGACCAACAAATGAAGATATGAGTCTCATAATCTCCATGCAACAATTAAAGCAGCAAAAGAGAAATTGCAAAGTTGAGGAATGACCTCTAATTCAGCAGAATCTGCATGGCTGAACTTATCTCCCCCAATCCACACAAGCCGTGATCCCTGAGGGCGGCCATGCAACCCTGCCACTATTTTGCGAACCGCCAAGGAGTGGATGGAGCCATCATAGTCCCATCCAATACATTCACATCCGAAATGAAGCGACTGTCCAGCTTACTTCGGGCTGGCTTTAATCCACAGTGTCTCATTGCATGTGTCGGTGTAGAGCCAACCCAGTAAACCTAACAAATGGTTAACAAAAAGGGTAAATCATTAAAAAGAATTCAGGTAATTAATTACATTAACCATGCAACATGTGTCATGGGAAGCGTATATACTGGATCATGTAACCACTTGAATGGCCGGGGATGTCAATAAGACACTGGCCTGTCTATCTTAATGTAGTCAGCTTCATTATCCATGTCTGAAAAGCAGATGCTGCAGAGGTCATAATCCTCCCTTCTGCATAAATAAGAGAAAGAGATTATGAATACATTTGTATTATCTTTGCAGGCAGGCAGGAAAAACAAATATATAGATATGTTAAGAATTTTTCTTAATGTCTATGAAGTTCAAAGTTATTTTCGTTAAAAAAGCAAGCAAGGTCCACAAAGCATATGACTCATGCACCTCATATTGTATGTAGTGAAAGATATCAAACAACCTATGCACAGGCTACTTATAACCTAACCCTGAACCATAACTAAACCATTGAGCAAAGAACAATAAAAACATGACTAAGCAGATTGTAAACTGAAAAGGAAAGACAGTCAACCATTTTTAGGTCCTTTGCTTGAGCCACATAAGATTTTTTTGAAGCAGCAGCAGCCTTTGTTGCAGGGGCCTGCAAAATACAAACCAAAATACCGACATTATTGAAGTAACATATAGCAACAGAAGAAACAATTCCAGCAAATAAAGTCAACATAGTACACTACTAAATAAATTAAGTGAGAGGTTCTCACATCATCGTCAGAGTCAGATTCGCTTTCAGAACTGCTACTTGGATCAGTCTTTTGTGATGCTTTTTCTTTTGAAGCAGTTACATTTGCCTTGTTTTTTTGCACCCTGAAACAAACCAAAAAAAAAAAAAACTTATGTCCAAAAATAGAAGAAGAGGGGCTGTAAAAAATCCATAACTTCACAATGATTTAGAATATATATATAAAAAAATAACTGATAAAATGAAATTCATTACAATCAATTGGACATATCAATAGAAAATACAGAATACCTTATCCTCGTCATATGAATCATCAGTACTACTATCAGAAGTATCACTTGTTTCTGCCTTTTTATTGATGACTGGTACAGGAGCTTTCTTAGAAGTAGAAGTAGAAGCAGAAATACATTTTTAAAAATAGATAACTTTCAGTGACTCATGATTGATATTACCTTACCTCAAGCGGAATCGGAAACACGGGTTGCTCCAGTGATGTACTCAAGGGAGAGATGACTATTTGCTGTGGCTTAAAATCACAAAATCTTTGGGTTTCTAAGGTAACTGAAAAATGAACATCAGAGTAAAAGGACTCTTCAAGAGTGAGACCTTCATTGCCCGAACTAAAGCATGTTTTAATTGCTATTGAAATTTAGAAAACAAAACGAAAAGGGAAACAAAAGGAAAAGAGGGATTTGAGATCGTTGGGTTGCTCTGTTCTGCGGGCAGAGGGCTGTATGTACCTGCATATTTTTTAAATTGAAAGGAGTGGAAACTGAAAGGTGTGGCAAGGTGAAAGGACACCAATGGAAGCTGAAAGTGACGGGCAAGTAACCTTGGAGCAGGGGAGTGGAGAGCTCACCTACAAAGTGACACATGGCACAATATGGCATAATATATATGACGTGGCAAATTCATGTATTCAGTTATTATATATTGTATTTAGATATAGATATAGATAGATAGATAGATATAGATGAGTGGTCTATGCTGTACGCTCTCTCAATGCTTTTCTGTTCATAATACAAAGCCAAGGTTTATTATCAGAATATGGAGGTGCTTTATTCACCGAGCCAATAAAAAAGTCTTAAGGTTGCAGACCAAATATAGGATTGAGCTTCTGGGAAAAACAATGAATGCACAACAAAAATTTATCCTCATGGCCAACAGTAGCACTTACATTGGTGCAAAAAGAAGTAACAGCCCTCCTCTTTATTCTTTCTCAAAATTTTGAAAAGAATGAACAAATGAAAAATATTTGGTATCAGGAACATTGAATTCCATCTGTATAACTGTATTAATTTCTTGTAGCATATTTCAGCTCTGTTGTGATAACTTGAATGGAAGGATCTAAGTTTAACAAGTTGCAGCAAGTTATTAATTAAGAAAACACAGGATCAGATTCCAATCCCTTGAATCATTGCACCACCAAATCAGCAACTGCAAGCCATAATCCATCTGTATAGGAATTCACAAAAGTAACAAGCTCAGAATCACAAATAGTGCAAGATTATATTGCCAGAGAAGTGAAGAAAAAGAAGAAAATCTTACTTGATGAATCATTTGATTAAATTTATCGACTGGCATATGAAAAGTCCAGGAGACAACTTTGCTGCTTTCTTACCAACCATCTATGAAACCCAGACCACTTTGTCAACGGCAGATCAAATGTTTGCATCAACAGTTTTATCAGTCTTGAATTAAACTGTCAATATACTGCACTGCCTGCAATTTATAGTCTTTGTTTAGTCGTTTCAACAGCGCACTGTGCGTACAGGAATCTGGCTGGATTTTTCTATCTAGCATTTGTTCATATAATCTCAATGCTTCCTGCCAATTTCCCTTGTTGCAGTTCTCATTTATTAATATAGTGTAGGTATACTTATTAGGAAAAATTCCATTTTCTTGCATCTCCATGAATAACTTGTATGCCTGAACCATTCTCCTAACCTTGCAAACACCATTTATCAGGGCATTATAGGTGATTACATTTGGCATAACTCCTTCCTCCCGCATCTTTGAGAAATACTCAAATGCCGAATTTAGCATCCCTCTTAGTGCATGTGCATGAATCAACACAGTGTATGTGACTACTGTAGGGGTTTGTCCCTTGCTCAACATCTCGTGGAATACCTCTCTTCCTTTCCTGAGATCCCCATTTTCCAGATGAGCATGTATGAGACTAGTATACGTTACATGGTCAGGAAAATGACCATCACTGTTCATCTTCTGCAACAATTTGTCAGCCTCTTTCAGATTTCCTAATTTACATTGCCCATGCACGAAGATGTTATATGTTATAACATCTGGTGGAAAACCTTTTGCTTGCATTTCTTCCTTCAATTTAATTGCCTCAGCTGTATCACCAAGCCTCAACTCACCCACTATTTGAGCTGTGTATGCAAATCGATCTGGAGATAGGCCCACATGCAACATCTCATCAAAAAAATTCTTAGCCATCAACAAATTTCCCAATTTGCAAGAACCATTTACCAAAATTGTATAAGTAAAAACATCAGGATGAATCCCATGATTGATCATATCTTCTTTGAACTTCTGTGCAACATCCAAGTTCCCCAGTCTACAGAGTCCATCTATGAGAGTATTATATGTGACAACATTTGGAATAAGATTCCGAGATCTTAACTCATCCAACAAGATAAAAGCCTCGCCTATGTTCCCCAACCTACAATACCCATAAATCAAAATATTATATGAAACAACATCTGGCATCATATTCTTATTTAACATATCTGACAACTGCTGCCTGGCATCATTCATTTTTCCTCCCTTGCAAAGGCCATACATAATCGTGTTATGACTTGCCACTGTAGGAGACACTCCTCTAGTTACCATCTCTTCCCAAAGGGCTAATGCCTCTACAAGCAACCCTTTTTTGCAATAGCCACAAATCAAAGGATTATAGGTGTATGATGAAATTGTCAATCCTGATTCCAACATATCCCCAATCAATCGCTTAGCCTCTTGTAATTTCCCCTCCTTTGACATACCATTTATCAACATATTATATGTCACTTCATTTGGACAACACCCTCTTTCTTGCATCTCTGATACAAGTTCTGACACTTGCTGCAGTGCGCCTTCCTTAAAATACGAATCCAGCATTGTATTATAAGTAACAATTGTTGGCCTAATGCCATACTCGATCATCATTCTATAAACTTCCCTTGCTTTAACTAGCAGTTTTTGATCCCTAAGTACCTTAAGAATCCTATTACAATTCTTCACATCAGGCAAGAACCAACTTCTCACCATCTTATCAAAAACGAACAAAGACTGTTCAATCATCAAGTTTTTCATATAAACAAACAACAAAAGATCAAGAAGCTTAATAGAAACATGATTCTTCAAATGCCCACCAATCAAAACATCCACAATCCCGTGCATTTCAAGACTAATCCCTCTCTCCATCACCCAATAAGCTGATTTCATCAAATTATTATCCACCAAAATCTCAAGCATAACACAAAAAACAAACTCAGAGCTCTTAAATCCCGGTTGAATCAAAACCCATCTAAACAACCTCAAAGCAATCACGGGTTTTTCACGAATTAAGTTAAGAACGCGGATAAGCAGCTCAGGATCAACAATTACAGATTTAAACTTGTTAGAAACCCAATTTTGATTACGAACAACCCAAGCCTTATTTCGAAAAGTGTTAAAAACAAGATCCTTATAACGAGCTTCAATGATCGAATCAATAGCAGCAGTAGTGGGTTTAGAGGGGGCAATAGAAGGGAAGCAGCTATGGAAGAGAGAAACAGAGAACGGAAATAAAAAACGCACCTTTAGAGTAGAAGCAGCAAAAGGGTAACAAGAAGAAATTGATAATAAAGCTTTTGAAGGGAGGGTCATTGATTAGAGAAACGGCCCGAGAAATGAGCTTTTGCAGCATCTGTTAACAGTGATATGATGCTTCAAAAAAAACAGTGATATGAGAGATGAAAAGCAAATCCGACATTAGGGTTTTGAAGGTTTAAGGATTTAGTGACGGCATAGCATAGCATGTACGATAGAGCTCTGGTGCGGGAAGGGAAAATTGAACGGCACCATGGATTGTGGCAGGGCAGCAGCAGGCAAGCAAGCACGTGAATGTGGGTGGACTCTTGACCGAACCCGGCATTTTTCATTTGGGTTTGGGACCTAATCCAAGTGATTTGTTTCTGGCCCTGGATCCGACCACGTTTTAGCAGCCTACTCAATCATGATGTCATATCTTCTTCTAAACTTATATACACTGTTTTGGTTTGAATTTTAGAATAAATGAATGATTTCATTTAAAAATTAAAAAAGATATAGTTTACAGTTCATTTTAATTCCTTTTATTTTATTTTTATAGGATAAAACAAATCAAACCCTAAGCTCCCATATGAAAAATACAATATTTTTACCCTTAGATAATGGCTCCTATATGAGAAGTGATCAAGCCGTTATTATTTTCCAAGAACATCGTGAGATGGTCAATACTCTCCAAAAATATCATGAGGTCCAAATTTTAAAAAGACAGTCCATCAATATTTTAGTCATTTGACGTTTATAGAAAAAAAAAACAGTTAATTTTTATTAAAAAAAGGAGATACAATATTTTAACTAACCTAATATTTTAACTAATGTGAAAAAAAGGCCATAGAAACTTTTTTTTTATTCCAAATATAAGTAGTTTTGAAAATCATATGTTTAATAAAACAGAAATATTCACAGAATAGATGTTACTTCAACACACTCTTTCATTGTGTTGGAAGCATATCCTTAGCCCCTCATTTACCATAATTTAATGCATTTGTAATTCAATAGAATTGCTTCATTAGTTTTGAAACATAGAAAGCACTTTGTCAGCTTATCTAGTAAAAAAAAAAAAAAAAAAAAAACACTTCGAGAAGAACAAAGTGTAACATAAAAATTAATTCAAACTTGCTGATATAGATTACAGATGAATTCTGGACCTTGGAAATTTAACACTTAATAAAAATAGGTGTTTTATTTTTATTGGCCAAGTGTTTTACACTTGACTTATGTGATATTCATCTAACCATAGGGCATATTAAGCCCAGTGTAGATAAGAATCTCCCCTTTTCTCAGAAGTGTGAAAGGAAAAGTAGAAGTGAACCACTTTCAGAGATTTTCTGTGGTGTTTTCTCAACTAGTTCTGCAGTTCCAAAAAGCAGCAAATAAAATTGAAAGTTCTGTTCCAACAGAACAGTTAAGAAACTCATGATCATCAACGAAAGGAAATGGTACTTGCTAACAAATGCAATGGAGATTGTCGGAAGATAAACAAAAAAGGGTGGTAAATTTGAATTAGTAATTATCTCTCACAGTGGCATTCTGCCTGCAGATTATTCCCAGAAAAACTGGTGCAGTGCAGATTGGCAAGTGTAAATTCCATCTTTCGGTTAGATACATAAGAAGCTAGTTGGTCATGGATGCTGTCTCCGCTGCACTTCCAACTTCAACGATCAATTAGTTTTTGAAGAATGGTCTGGCAGCAAAATCAAAATGAAGCACTAGTAAGTAAGAGAAATCACGTTAATATTTATGTCGAAGGTGTTAAAGAAACTTTGAAGGTTAAAAATACAAAAGAACACATCTAAGCAGTGCACTGATGATTTTCATAAATCCATGTATGATTAACTGATTAATTTGTAAAGATAATAATATGCATCACCTAAGTTACTTGAACCATTGTGCATCATGATGATTTTTTTTTTGGATGAAGTATCATGATTCAGTTACATCTCATAAAAAGACATTATTTTGGACAGTACTTACAGGACAGGAACGATATGATTTCAGTCCCTCTTGTAGTTCAGCATACGAGATCAAAAGCTTCACTGGACGATATTCAACAGATTGGTTCTGACATCTGTTGTCCATGAAACTGATTAATTCTCGTTGTAGAAGGCGTTCAAATGCCTGCAAGAGTTCGGCCAGAACATTGTCTAAACATAATGGGAGACAAACTGGGCGGAACAATCATTACTCATTGCCATGTCATGATGAAGAGAAATTTCACTGAGAAATAGGCGTACCCGCAAACATATATTTTGTGCATAATAGTCAGATGTCTGGAATGAATCATGAATGCTTTTATACTCTGTCACATGCAACAAATGTGTTAATTATCGCATTTGAGCAACAATAGGCATGAAATATATAATCTAATACATACCTTTCATTACAGAATTGAAGTTATATGAATTTTGTTCTTTCACTTCCAATCGCTTCATGCATACAAGGATATAGAGTTCTAATATGGAGCAATCTGCTTGAATAAATGAGAAAAATTTAAAAAAGGAAAAAAGTGTTGAATCTAAATAATAACAAAGGTAATTACTATCCTTTCAGGTAAGCATTAGTTTTCAAAAGTTCAAGTAACAGTAACATTCCAAAAATTTCTTCACTCTTTTGTGGGACAGTTGCAGTCAACCATGAATTCTTTAATAAAATTGTCAAGAATAGGTTGCTGTCACATGTCATGCAAGGATTTATAATGTGCAAAATGCCATGGCACTTCAAATAAGATTATTTAGCGTCGGAAATGGTAGAAAACAAGTGTGCTGAGGTAAAGATAGTACTGCAAACAGAAGGATGAGCAAGAGACAAACACAAGGTTTCAAATCCCCAGACCTTTTATGCATTCCTGCTTTGGCTGCCTTTGGATGCTTGAAAGTGCAATTTTGAAGTTCTCAAGTGATAGGAAGCCAGATTTCAGTTCCCATTTGGAGACAGCAATAAATCTAGAATCAGATACAGACTTTAGAAAAAAAATAATAAAGTATGAAAGTTTGACAGCTGTAACATACATAAATTTGATGCTTCAGGATAGAAGATGATAAACTTACAGAAATCTCAGCAAATGATTGATGGTACAATTGGAATTTAAGTAAGTAGTAATGGTTTCTTTGAATCTCTCATCAGCTAAAATATTCTGCTAAAGTCAAGGTTCACCAAAATAGATAAAAGAAGCAAATGTAGGAAAGTTACACGTTTGTAGCTTTGTAATGCATAATAGACCTTCCAAGAACAGATTAGTAGGTGCTTAAACAGATCATCTCGCATACAATAGTAATTTAGAGATCACAATGACTCCTATTTCTCAAAGTTTGCAGGGGAATAACACAATTCAAAATTCAACTTATTATTCACAAATAAAAATCAAGATTCCGCGCATGTTGATATGGATGTGATTGTGGACATGTATGCAAAAATCAACCATGTCAATGGAAAGAATCACTCAAGAAAAAGGATACTTGAAGCTTCCCATTGAATTGAGTAGTGTAGTCAAGAGGAAAACTTGAGTCTGTTGGCAATGATAGGACATGCTCCAACAATCTGCATTTCCCAAAATAAAGCAAGAATATTTGATTTCCATCCTTGAATTGAATGCAGCATGACTCTCATTACTTAAGAGTAAAACAATCACCTTTGACCGACCAAAAAAAAAAAACAATCACCTTTGTACATCTTCCATAGATGGAGGCAGAAACAAAAGCTTTCTATGTGAAAAACGGGATCTTACTCTTTTTTCCAAAAGCTGATCAGCATCCTGCAGACATATTTGAACTTTGACTTTTAAAGCTTTCAACAATTTACAATTACCATTAGCTACTTTACCTTATTGGCTTAATTTCAGCGTTTAAGTACTGAGAGGAGCTCCTACATCTCTTACTAAGTTAGAAACATTTCACTTTTAATGATATTACTGAAAAAGAAAAAGAAAAAGAAGTTGAAAGAATCAAAAGGGAAAATGCAAGAATGATGGTAACTAAAAATTGAACGCACCAGTCGGCAACTCACACCAATGACGATAGCTTGTGAAGTTACTGATTGCATTGCATCCAGCAAGCTATAAAGTAACCGTTGTTTTCCCTGAAAAAACCAAATAATAGAAATTCGCAACATCATATCTTGAGATTTTAAACATGAAACACTTGTTATTGTAATGTTTCTAATGATTATTTTGAGACTAAAATCATGAATATAAAATGCAAAAACACTAGTAAAAACTGGATGTCAAAATTCCAATGGAGCCATAATCCATTAGAAAAGGGAAGAGGCCAAATGGCATAAGGTAAACTTACCTGAGAAAATAGGTCAAACTCATCAAGTGTAAAAATAATTGTTTTATGTGCTAATCCACACTCCCTGCAATAAGACACAACCATCTATCAAAATTTATTTTAAGAAGATTGACATGGGCTTGCATGAGAGAAATTATTTACTTACTGCAGCATGGCTATCATGAATTGGGAGTTATCGTCAAATGATGCCTATAAGAATCATCTCTAAATCAAAAATATGAAGGCATTCACCATAAACTAGTTATTATAAGGTCAAGAAGATTTTTTCTATTACCGTTTTTGAGAATAATAAGTGATGTTCCATGCATAGCTGTCTGGCCATTTCCTAGATGAAAAATAACCATGACAAACATACAAGACAGTTATTACTAGGAAAAATTCTGAGCAATAGTTCAATTACATTTTCAATCAAACTGCTTCAAAGTAACGGCAGAGTAGACTATTTATGCAGACAAACCTAATACAATTATGCCACTTTATGGCCATACATACATAGAAATGAACCAGAAGTTCTCCCACTGTTTACAATCATCAAGATGCAACAAGTCAATTTGAGATACACAAAGCAGTGTATCCCTCAAAAATCAGACTGCTTTCCCAAACACACTTTAGTAGATGGCAATTATTTAAAAACTTTTCAATAATAGTGAAATGTTTTATTTGCTTTGTTGCTAATAGTAAACTTCACGGATAAATAAAAATCAAGTATCCATTTGAAGAAGAAGAAATCAACAGCTCCAATCCTATAAATTGCAATGGTGCTCAATTATCAAAGCACTGTCTATAGGAATATTCTATTGCATATGTTGCACATGAACAACAAACCCTTCTGAATGATTTTCTTTGTTATTTTTATCAAAAGGCCTTGCATATCTTTTTCCAAATGCCTCCAACTAGCTCAAACTATTATCCATAAGATTTTTAAGTTTCAATCCTCACATAAGCACCTACATTCTTCCACCTATCGTAAGCATTTAACTTAAACAGAATGATAAAATGTGGAGAAAAGATGCAGAGAATGTGACCTTGAAAGCACAATTTTCATCACTATGAAACAGCCCATTCAATTTCACCTGCAACACATAACACTTAGATCTAAGTGAGAAAAACCACAATTTTCAAGAATAAAATGTAATTACATTAGCTGGCCGGTATAAATCAACTTATCATATATTTTACTCTACGTTATGTACACGTAATAAATATAAAAATATATTTATTTTTATTGCTTTCTTAAAGTGTTTTAATGACATTTCATTTTAGATGCAGGGGACAACGAAGTCCAATCAACTGCATCATATATTGGTGCTTTATTCAAGTGCTTCAGAAAGTATAAACCATATTCACATTTATTCAGAAACCATATCTCTCTAATCTCTCAAATGAAAGATTACTTTAAGGGGGAGATTGGCACCAACAAGATTTTTGTCATTTTTTGAAACTAATTTACACAATATTGGGCCACAAATTTTATGGGAACAGTGTCTGTCCACTATAACGAGCATCCACAAGAAGTGGATGAAGAAGATAAAGAGAAGTGTAGGTATACGTACTACAGATATAGTATCAGGATACTCCTGCAACAAATTGTTGAGAACAAGCTCCAACACCTAAATGCACAATTCAATATGTTAACAAGCATCTTTTTATAAAATAAAGCCAATAAAAAATCTTAGAGACCTTAACAAAGGCTAATTACAGAAAAATCCATACAGCCATTTTTCCAGAACCACGAGGACCAAGAAGTAGAATTGAATTGTTGCATGCCTCCGTGATTGAACTTGATATAATAAACTTCAACTTGCTGGAAATGCACTCAAAAGAAACCAAAACAAATCATAATAGACATACCTAAAACATCAGAAATGCAAAATATTGCTTTAAACCATTTGCACTTGAGCAAAGAATTTCTCTGGAATCATACATTATAATCTACTCAAGATTTTCTCGAAATGCATACCTATAGTTGCCATCTGGAGATTCAGAGAGAGGCTTAAAGATGAAATTAGGGTTACAAAGCCTGCTCCTGAGGAGATTTTGAGCTTTCTCTGCTTGAATTTGGACTCCCATGTTGGGGAATATTTATCTTGAATGAGAAACAAGTAAACAAATTTTAGAAAAATTGAAAATGTTGATAGCAAAAATTGAAAAGTTCAAGACCACAAAACTTCAAAAAGAGAGAGAGAGAGAGAGAGAGAGAGAGAGAGAGAGAGAAATAATCTAAAATTTGCAGCATAAGAAATTTGAACTGAAAAACTGCTAGAATAACTCGTCTGAAATATTAAAACACAAAATGCTTGAAGATAAGTTAATCTGAAACATTTAAAAAAAGATAATCCTTCACCTCTTATATGTGTTTAAGGAAAAAAAATCAAAAAATAAAATTTCTATCCTTGTGAAAAGGAAATTGCAGCTATAATTGAACACTTAGACAGTCTCATTCAGGATAAGTCCACAAAAGTATCAACAATAGTTGTAACCAATCAAACCCATTTCACTTACCACTCTATCAGATTGATTGAACACACAAAAAAGAACCCATTTTACATATAATCCATATCTAATCAGCGGATGTGCAAGCAAACATAAATACACAACCAAAAGCACAAAATCTAATGACTGAACCTAAAGAATTTAAGCCGATAAACCAAAACACAATTTGAAAGTAAGACAAAACTAAAAAGCATACTTTCAGTGACTGAAAATTAGTTATGAAATGAAACCCAGAAATTAAAGATTGATGACAAAAACTAGGAGACGCTATTTCTTCAGCTATGGCTGCACTCCTTAGGTCCTACTCAAAAAAAATTTTAGAAGTAACATTAAGTTTAAGAGAGAAATGATATAAAATCATCACATGCCAATATGCCATGCTGACATTACATTTTTTCCCATCTCCTCTTTATTTTCTTCTCTTTTCCCATTCACCACTTTCTTTTTCTCAGTTTCCGAGCAAACAAACACTTACAATAATTTTTCAAAGCCACCATCACTAACCCACAAACTAAATTACCAATTCACAAAGTTAAGCGAAAAAGTTTGAGTAATCTCCTTTAATTTCACAAAAATTTAAACCCTTTTACTTTCCCTTAATTCTCTAGCAACCAAACACAATGAAATCAAGAAAATCATCAAAAACCCAATTAGATATACTAAAGAAATCAACAAAAATCAACTAAGATCCAAAAATGAAAAAGAATCAAAAGTGACCAGATCATAACAAATACAGAAAGAATAGGATCAAAGACCCAACAACAACTGAGATTCACGATAATTTTGCAAGTTGTAGCTTTTGATTGCTGTTACCTAGCTAACACGCCCTTGAATTGAAACTTTCTGTTAGATAGCAATTTTACTGGTTCAGAACTCATCACCAGCTAATGCCATTGCTTGAAGGAAATGGCGGGAAATGTTTTAGACTGATTAGTCATTAGGGTAAGGCACTTTCAAAACCATAAATAATCCCTCAATTTTAGTAAGAATGTGATTTGTGTCCCTAAATTTATATTTATATCATTTAAACCCTTGTAGTCTTCAGTCTAACTATTCGAGTCTAGTTATTAGCTTATTTGTTTTCTGAGTCCAATTGTTAATGTGCCTTATTTATTTATTTATTTGAAACGGGAAAGGAGAAGGTAAGGATCGAGCCCTTGACCTAATGTACAAGTTAACATGTATATTTGATAATAGAAAATAACCTTTGAAAATAATAAACTGATGAAATTAAATAAATTCATTAAAATTATAAACGAAACAACCGAACATATTTTAAAAGTTTATGTAAACTTAATTGAAAAAATGTGTTCAATATTTCTTTTTGTTTAATTAACCTTCAATTATTGGGGATTTTTATTTGAAATTTTACAACTCTAAAAACAATTTTAGTACTATTATGCATGTCAAATTTATATATTAAAATCTTAAAAATTTTAGTTGATTTTGTTTGCGTTCATGTATTTATATCATTTCTCATGAAATATTACATAAGTAATGTTTATATATTATTCAATAAATATAATTTTTCAAATATATTACTAATATAAAAATAAAAAATTATGCTCAAATTATTATTCAATATGTGTAGTTATTGAATAAAAGCAACAATGAACGTCAAGTCTACGGTTCAATTCTTAAGTTTTTTTTTTTTTTTTTGAAAATTTACTAGGAATAAATTTCAAAACTTTAATTATAAAAAAAAATAGGAAACCAAAGTTTTAATTTTTTTTCTTACAATTATTTATATATATAGTATTTTAACTGCATAATTAAAGTGGTTATAGCTCTTCTATCGGGAAGATCTATAATTAGTCAAAAGTAACAAATGATAATAGAATTTTAGTTACATTGTTCAATGGCTATAATTGAAGGAAATTTATAACTAAACCGAAATCCAACTCATTATCAAAAAAACAAAATAAAATCCCATGAGATTGTCCAAAACTGAAAACTTTTAAAACCCATTTGAATAGAAGGCAAAATAATTAATATCCACAAATATTTTCTAATAATTAATTAACAATAATCGCACCAAAATCAACTAACTAAACAGCTCTTGTTGCCATGGTAAATATAACTAATATAGCAATCTCCAACCCTTACCAACAAAAACATTTTGTTCACATAAAAATTTTAAAATAACACATATCGACTTCACTTTTTAAAAACAATTTTCCTTGTATTCATGCTAATATTGTCGATATTGTATTCGTTATCATCAAAATTATGATTCTATCGGATCGAAACATGACGAAATGCACATTTTTCGTCGTTCTTATTTTGTCATTGACTTCATCATCGGCTGGTTTTTTATCATTTATAGGACAAATTGTGAGTTACATATTCCCAGCAGTGCAGTTGAGACTTACGAATAATGCAAAGCATGGTGTGATATTTATGTGCAAAGCGGAGAATTATGATAACAGTCTTCATGTTTTGTATCCTGGGCAAAATTTTACATGGGAATTCTACGATATAATGTTTCCTCTATCATGGTGTTATGTACAGATCAACGAAACTTATCATGGATTGTTTTGGGCATATCAAGTGAGGTCGCAGTGCGTCCAGTGCAATTGGACAATAACAGATGAGGGTATTTTTCTTCTTAAACCCAATGGAGAGCCACCAGAACCCCATGGATTATTTGTTGATGGAGATTTTTTTTAAAAAAATCAATGATTTCATTCACATTATTCTTATCTTAATTCTTTTCATATGATGTTTTCAATATATATATATTATGCTTGTCAATGATATATATATATATAATAATCTCTCACATTTAGAAATATATGCCGCATTTTGATTCAGGAAAAATAATTTCTCCATTGTAAATTGGTTTATTATCGTTGTTCGTCTAGTTAATTATCGTTGACACTTAATTTCAAAATTTTTTCATTTTAATGTTGGAATGGCAAATAGATTGTCTTTTTCAGAAAGTATAGAATCACGACGGTTAATTATTAATATTCGCTTGTTAGTATAACATATAATTACGATTGTTAATTGTTAGTATTAATGAGAAGGGGATATTATTTTTTATAATTTATGAAAAATAGATTCCACCTGACGCCCAAGAGGTAATCTGTGAATTACCACTTGGAGACGGACCGGATAGTACTTTATCCCCCAGAAATCTCAGTTTAGACCTATAGAAATTAGCATAGGCGATCGGCTATCAGGAGATTGTTATGTTATAACTATATGAGAAGAATTGTTAGCATGTTCATATATTAATTTGTGGTTAGTTCAAGAATCCTTCACTTGCGGGGTTTAATTCTGGACTAGAACATAGGCTACGCATTATTAATATCTGAAGTTGTAAGTCTTCGATTCTTTGGCTGCTATTTTGGTGCAGTTCGTTGTTTGATGCTGTACAGTTGAGCTGTTCTGCTTTCAGTGTGGTTTTTTGGTTTATTAACAAAAAATGCTCACAGTATTAATAAAAAATTACTAAATTATCAACTCTAAGGATTAACTTAGAGGTAGTCATGAGTCTGCTAATATACAGACTGCAGATTAATAAAACAAAATAATTGAAGTGTGTGTGTGTATATATATATATATATATAGTATTATTTAAAATATGAATAAAATAAAATAATTAAAATATATCAATTAAATAATTTTAATAAAGTAACAACTATAAATTAAATAAGTAGTTCATCCCAAAAATGACCGAGATATGTCAAAAGACCACAGTTTGAAAGTGGCCGAAATATATGAACAACTTTTGATCTCTTTTTTACTCAAAATTCAAATTAGATCGCTTGGAAGGAGGCATTGTTAGCGCCAATCTTTTTTTTTTTTTCGAAAGATAAATATAAAGAGAACAAAACTACACAGGATAGTCTTTCATTAACAACGCTAACAAGCTAGGATGAACATTAAAACTACTAGAGTTAAACACTAAAGAGGATTCATTTTTGGAGATCCAATCTGCAACCAAATTTGCTAGCCTCGGAATAAAAGTAAAAGAGAAGTTGTTTAGATTCTATTGAAGACAAATGATTTCTTCCTAGATGGCCATGACTTCCCAGTTACGATCCACAGAATGGTTAACACAGAGGCTGACTGCTTGCTTACAATTTGATTCTATGATGAATTGCTGATTGTGAAAATGGCTAGTGTATCTTACTGCTTCTCTTATGGCCATCATTTCTGCTTGAAGCGGGGAAATGCTATGTCTTTTATTACTCCAGACATGAGTCACCGATCCCCTCCAATTCCTGCAAACGAAGGCCAAATTGCAGCTGCTATTATCACTCGAGAAAGAGGCATCATAGTTAATTTTAATAACACCTTTAGGAGGCGCCTTCTAGGTTCGGCTTTCTCTAACATCATTGGGGACAATTTCCTATTGAAAATGAATACCCATATTGCTATTGGCTTCAAGGATTTTGTTCCAGCTGTCACTTATGCGGATCATGGTAGCCTGCGAGTTAGTGTCGATTCCTTCAAACATTTTCCCATTCCTTTCTTTCCATATGTTCCAACAAATAATGGCAGTAAGATTGAGCATCTCAAGATTATTAGAGTCTTTTAACATCTGCAACAAACTCTTCCACCAATCCTTGAAGCGAAGATTTTGATTCCCGCTTTGGAGGTAGTTAAGTTGGCTACCAAGCCAAACTCTTTTAGCATGATCGTAGAAAAAGAGCATATGGGCGAGAGATTCTGATTCAGAATTACAGCAAGGACATAAATTATCGTTACCACATCCTTTATGAACTAAGTTTTCTTTAGTGGCTATTGACTCCCAAATGCAACGCCTAACTTTTGGGGGAATCGCCAATCTCCAAACAGAATTCCATAAAAGCTTTATCAATTATATTGCCTCTATCAAGATTTTGATTGTCAGGAGTGTTGTATTTCAGCCAACCATAGCCGAACTTGACTGTATATTGACCTCTCTTATCTAGATGCCAGACTATACTATCCCTACCTCTTAAGGGATTAATAGGGATGCATTGAATTGCTCTTTTTTCCTCTTGGGTGAAGAGAGATTCTAGGAGGTCCTCTTTCCAAACTCCTATCTCGGCATTGATGAGATCCTTCACGAGATAAACCTCCAGATTCTCGGGCTTCTCAGAATGGATTCTGAAATCTGGTAAGTTTGGAACCCAAGGGTCGTTCCATATTTGAATACTAGATCCCGAGCTAACATTCCATCTCACACCATTTGTAACGATCTCCCGACCCTATAATAAACTATTCCATATCCACGAGTCTTTGTATCATTTTTTGGCATTTAGGAAATCAGAGTTATGGAAATAGATATCTTTTAGGAGTTTAGAACACAGGGTGTCAAGGTTTTTTATGATTTACCAACACATCTTCCCCAGCATAGCCAGGTTGAATTTCTGCATTTCCTTGAAGCCCATGCCTCCCAGCTATTTCGGGAAAGTCATCGTCTCCCAACGTATCCAGTGCATTTTCCTTTTTTCCAGATCCTGACTCCACCAAAATCTCCCGATCATCTTCTCAAAGTCATTGAGAATTCTTATTGGTAGTTTTATAACAAACATCATAAAGGAAGGAATAGCCTGAAGGACTGCTTTTATCATTATTTCTCTCCCTGCTTGATTAAGGAATCTCGATCTCCATGATTGAGTTTTCTCATGCATTCTTTGTCCTAAGTACGTGAATAATTCCTTCTTAGTTTGACCCCATTCCATTTGGATACCCAGATACTTCGAGGCGTAGCTAGACTCTTTAATGCCCAAAATGTTTCCCACTCACTGTCTCTCCTCCGTACTGGTGTTGGAGCTATAAATGATTTCAGATTTCTGGAAATTTATAAGCTACCCTGATCTCTTTGAATATCGTTCCAGAATCTGCTTGTAAGCTTGTACCTCTTGATAATTATTTTCCCCATAAACCATAGTGTCATTTGCAAATAGGGAGTGAGTAACCACAGGACAGAGTCTAGCTATTTTAATTCCCTTTATTTTGCCTAGCTGGTGATCTCTTATGATTAAACGAGAGAGATAGTATGCCATAATAATGAACAAATAAGGAGAGATAGGGTCACCTTGGCGTATACCACGGGAAGGAGTGAAGCTTTTGGTACTAATTCCATTTATGAGAATCGAGTATGACACAGACTCCACGCAAGCTATTACCATATTCACCCAATGTTGATGAAATCCCAACTGAGTAAGCACTACTCTTACAAATCTCCAATTGACTCTATCGTAAGCCTTACCTAAGTCCAGTTTGATTGTGAAATAACTTTTGACCCCTTTGAACATGGTTCTCAAAGCATGAATGATATGGAACCTCCACAGTCAAGCTTGAGAACCCCTTGGATATACGGACCCACAACACATTAACATGAAAACCCCAAGAACCAATTCGATTTCAACCCCTAAGAAAAAGGTTAGATTTCAGATTACTTAGAATAATGACCAAGAATCAGAATAAAGAAAACTTGTTTCTGAATTCCAATTTCGAAACACTCCACAAGAAGATGATCAATCTACTTGAATGTTCCTTAAAACATGTATTCTACTCAAGAACACAAAGATAAAAGCAAATCAGCTTTAGGTT
>CATIWK010046797.1:0-12593 GCA_949634005.1 Mallotus japonicus | reverse complement strand
GAAAGGGCCGATGAGCCTGTAAGTTCTGTACTTGGCAGCAAGATCAGTCATATAATGGTGCAGCCTATTGAAATTGAGGAGCTGATTAAAGACAGTGCCACCAATTGGATGGTACTTCAACTTCTTTCCTCTCCATTTTCTTGTGAGGATATGGAATACCAATAGAGATGGGATTACAGCTAAAGCTGCAATGAGGATCGGGTTGCTTGCAAATTCCATTGATGCCATGTCTAATGAATTTTCATACTGGTCGATGCCTTCTATTAGTGTTTTCTAATATCTAATAATAAAAGATAAGTTATCAGTTCCTCGTCATTTTCAAACCAACATGCGGATGTTACCGCTTCCTAAAATGAAGGGGCAACAGGACGACAGGAAGGTGGACTTGCCGTCCACAAGACATTTAATACTCTAGTGTTTTAATCCAGTGGCCAAATGATGTTACGTGGATATTTACCTATCTTAATATTTCTGTTGCATTGGCAGAGTAGTAGTGCTGCTTTTTTTATTTTGTCATTTTGCTATTTCTGTTTTAACGTTCTTGTTGAGCTATAGCTATATTAGAACCTTTTGTATCCATGAGGAGGGCATGTTTTGTATCCGGTTCCGGACCTGTGCTTTGCTTTTCTGTTTCTAAAGATGCCAATGGAAAAGCTTCAAGCGAAGGCTTGACAGCTAGTTAATAGCATTGTTGTGCCATCGCCTGGTCTCCGAGAATGGTAATATCTCGGTCTTCTGGAGGGATTTTCATTGTTAACCTTTTGATGCTGGTAGCTGTGTCAATGTTATACAAGATGGGTCTTCCAATGATGCCATTATAGGCAAGAGGTAGGTCAACAATGTTAAATATCGGGCTGCTTTTACGTCTCCTGTGTCTCGATTGCCAAATTCAATTTCCAGATCTACTATCCCCATAGGTTGGGTTGTTCCCCCACTGAAGTTTGTGATAGGATGTTTGATAGTTTTGAGATTAGTGATCGAGCCTCCCATAGCTTTGTAGGCGTTACAGGAGAGTGCGTTAACTGCACTTCCATCATCTATCAATAGTCTTTTGACAAGGTAATTCTGAATGTATGCACTCACCACCAAGGCGTCATTATGTGGATGCCGAGCGTGTCGTCCATCTTCTGGGCTGAATGTGATGATAGGCTTTTGGAATTGACTTTCTTCTTTTCGAGTCCTTTTTATTCTTTTCTCCTTTGGTACTTCTCCTCCTACTATCATGTTTATGACCCCAGCTACTTCATTCCGACCCTTCTTTGCTGCTGGTTTATCACCACCCTCGTCCTCAGAGTCTCGGTGTCTCTGATTATTGCTGGTGAATTTGCCAAGTTTTCCCTTTTATATCAGCTGTTCTATGGCTCTTTGTAATTCTCGGAGTTCTTTTATCTCATGTCTGTACTCCCGGTGATATTGGCAATAAAATCTTCTATCCGCCATAGCCTGCTTGCTGGGACTCAACTTTCTTGGTACAGGTATTCCTACCCCATTTGCTCTGATCCACATAAGGACTTGCGATCTTAGAGCATTTAAAGGCGTGAAGGTTTCCTCTTCATTTCTGAATCCACCTACCGGACCCCTTGCTGATCCTTTTGAATAATTTCATTGAAGTCTGGGTCTACTGGGCTCGAATCTTTCCTCTTTTTTGAAGGGGGTTTTGTCATCATCCCTTCGTAATCTCCTGTCTTCATCAAGTTTTATCAGTTTCATTACTATAGCCATGACTTTTGAGAAAGTCGTAGGTTCCTTAGTCATAATCTTGTCTTTGAGCTTCCCCAGGCGTTTCCCAGTCTTCATTGCCTCGATGGCCACCTCATCGCTTAAATTTTCAATTTGCATGGCAACTTTGTCTTCATCAAGTTTTATCAGTTTCATTACCATAGCCATGACTTCTGAGAAAGTCATAGGTTCCTTAGTTATAATCTTGTCTTTGAGCTTCCCCAGGCGTGTCCCAGTCTTCATTGCCTCGATGGCCACCTCATCGCTTAAATTTTCGATTTGCATGGCAACTTTGTTGAACCTATCCAGGTAACTTCTTAGTGACTCTGTGACTCCCTGCTTACACATCCGGAGATCATTTTGCTTACACATCCGGAGATCATTTATACTCTTTGCTGGTGGAATATTGGTGATGAACCGAGTTCTAAACTTTTCCACAAGTTGTTCAAAGGATGTGATGGAATTCTTGGGTAGATGATGAAACCATCACTGAGCAGTTTTCATCAGTGTGCTTGGGAAAACGCGGCATAAGATCCCATCATTCACATTTTGGAGCATCGTCTTGGTCCTAAATGAAGAGATGTGGATGACTGGGTCTCCTGTTCCATCAAACTGGTCCAGCTGAGGTAGTTTGAATTTTGATGGAATCTCAGTTTTGACAATTCTGCTTACGAAAGGCGTTATTCCTTCTAAGACACATTCATCCTCCTTCCTAGGCCCAATTCGAGCCTTCTGAATTACTTGTTCTACTTTCTGTGCTAACTAAGAGTCGTCCAAACCAGGAAGATTTGTAGTAGACTCTTCCTCCGGATCCTTCTGAGCTTCCTTTTCCTTTGCTAGAGCGTTCTGAGTTACAATTGGTGGTGTGATCAGATTGTCTGTTGGATGAGTGATTCCTGGATTGTTATCTTAGATGAGGACACTCAGTTGCTGTTGCATTAGTGCCATCTGGGTCTGAAGATTCTGGATCATAGCCTCTTTACTTATGGGAGGCTGGTTGTTTATTTCTGTTACTGTGTTTAGGTTTGGTGTGTTTGTGACAGGGGTTCTTGGGAGGCTTGGGAACGGTATAGAGGGAATGGAACGGATGGTGTGATGTAAAGGAGCATAGTAAGGAAAGTTCGCGCCTAGTGTCCAACCCGGGGTGATTCCGGATGTTGGGTATATGGTCAAAGGAGTTTGGGACGATGGTCCTGCACTGTGAAGAAAGGCTAATAGGTCAATAGGCAAGATCGAGGCTGATGGATTAATTGGAGTAATAGGAGCTGATGGATTGATGAGAGCATCTGATGCTGTCCCTTGGGGATTGATGTGAGCGTCTGTAGCTGGTGGACTGGATGTCATTTTTAAAGGTTTTGTTTTAGCTTTGGTAGAGGTTGATGGCTTAAACTCAAGAGATTCCCACAAACGGCGCCACTTGATAACTTGATTCTGGAACCTCCGAGTCCTGTAGGTCAAGCAACCAACAAAGAGGCAAGGTGAGAGGTGGGGTTTCCCCCACAAACCCTCTGATGCCTAAGTCAGGATAGGTTAAGAGAATTTAGAGAGATAAAGAGAGCTAAGAGAATAAAGTAGAATAGAATGAATAATATGAGGGAGGGTAAGGACTATTTTATAGAGAATGAGATATCCAAACCTGAGGGGAGTAGGACTTCTTCTCCTAGTAAGATATGTCCCTATATTGTTTAATTGCTTCCTGATCCGGGAGTCTTCCTAATGAGGGACTCCTTTTTCTCTTTGGATTTGGTCTTCTTGTGCTGCAAGTCACTATTATTTAGGAAGACATTTATTAGTTAAAATAAGAATATACCTGTGGGATATCATGAATGATTCTTGAATTTGGATTTATGTTTCCTCTTTGGATTGGTATTTTTGGTGCTATATGAGTATTGATAGATTTTTTTTCTCATTTTTATTTTGAATTTGTATTTTTGGTGCTATGAATATTGATAGATTTTTGTCAATTTATGGGTTCTCATTGATTTGGTGAGCGTTTGTTGTGATTCTTTTATGTTTTCGGTTGTTTTGATTGTTTTTATGGTTATTTTTATTTGATTGTTTTCATAATTATTTTTATTTGGTTGTTTTAGTTGTTTTATTTATTTTTGTGGTTATTTTATTTAATTATTCCGGTTATATGATTATTTAAAACAACCATCATATTTTAAAATAATTACTGTTAAATACTGTATTTCTTTAAAAAAATCAACAGTGTTTTTGAAAAAAACTTTTCCCTTTTTTTGTTATTCTGAAAAATTCCAAAAGAAAATGTGAAATGGGCTTTGCGAGAATCATTAACCGGGCCTCAAGAGCCCATAAATAAGGGGCGATTATCCAGTGTGTATAGCAGCAAAGTTGAACCTCGTGGAACAAAGAAGAAGAGAAGAGAAGATCGATCGATCGAAGAAGAAGAAGAATGTCGTGGATATGGTTAGAAGCAGCATTACCACTAGGAATAATAGCAGGAATGCTCTGTGTTATGGGTAATGCTCAGTATTACATCCACAAAGCCGCTCATGGCCGGGTTCGTATTTTTTTTAATTTTCCTTTTTTGCTTCATTTTTTATTTGTTTTTAGATCTAATAATAGATTTTTTTTCTTCGAACAGCCGAAGCACATCGGAAACGATATGTGGGATGTTGCCATGGAAAGAAGGGACAAGAAGCTCGTGGAGAATCTTTCTTCCAATTAGGTTTTCTTCTTTTCTTACTTTTTTTTTTTTAAAAAAAAAAAAAACCTGTGTATTTTGATTGTTGGTGTTAAAATTGTTGCAATTGATGCAGTTCATTTTCGTTGCTATTTGTTTCTTGCCAAAAATGGATGTATGATATTTCACCTATCACATGCTAATACGTAGTACCTCTGTGTGGAATTTGATTGGGTCCACGCGCACCGCGCACCCTTGTAACTGGAAGGAATTTGATCATAGGGTCATCAGCATTTTGAAGTGATGGATGATATTGTGGTTGAATTAGAAGTGCTTTTGATATTTTGCGTGGAAGATGATTATGGCAGAGAATATATATTCTTTTTTTCAGGTAGAAATATGTTTATTTAGTTGTGGTTTGCAGACTGCAAGTGATGCGTCTTAAATTATTTGTGTTGATAGCATGGAAGGATAATGCGGAGGAGAAATATATAATGCATTGAGCAAGTCATCTAATGATTGCGCTAGGCATGCCCTTCCCATCTAACTGAATAATTGGGATGAGCTTGACTCTGTGTGATTGAAAGAATATATTGATCTTGTGCAACTGCAAAGGAGCATTTGTTAGATATCATCTACTCTTTCATCAATTTGCCGAGCAAGTAAAACATGAACCGACTGTTATCTAGAGTCTGAGTATGTCTATACAGAAGTTAGGAGAGGCATCTCAAGACATGTATGTGAGTCAGCTATAAGAGACTTCATAAGATTTAAGGCATCTCAAGCGATGTATGTGAGTGTTGGTGTGACAAATTTGTTTTTCATGGATTCAACATATTGTATTGAGATGGAATTTGGCCAAATAGGAAATTAATTTTGTTGTCATTGATGGTTTTATAGACAGTGGTTTTGGCAATTTTATGAACTTATTGAGTACTTTTATTAACAAGGTGAGGGTAAAGAGTGCATGTGACAGAAGATGATGGATGTGAAATGATCGGGGCTTAGATAAGATGAAGATTACTAAAGAGATATGAAATATTAATACAAGCAATGTGAGATTTATTATGAGGATTTTCTGTCTAATTTGGCACTGAATAATTGAAAGAAGATATTGATCACATAAAATTGCAAAGGGACATATGTTCCCATTTGCAATCTTCATATTTTTTGGCAGTGCACTCTCAACCTCATTTCTGCTTCTGCTCGTGTCATTAGGATGTCACATAAAATTAACATTTGCTGCTTCTCATTTTCTTGTATATTTATTCAATCACTAGTTCCCTTTTCCTAATTGGGATTATGTTGTGTATCTAAGATTTGACTCGTGAAACTTACAATATCATGTCACCTTCTGCAGGTTGCTTTCTCAGTGACTCCTGAAGAAAGAATAAAGTGCTCATCTGATGTTGCAGTCATGCTAGAGAAGTCTGATGAGCTGCATTACTTTGATGTCCATTACGGTTTGTTTGTGTGTCAATTTTCATGAACTTTTAAACTTTGACAACAAATTGTGATCTCCACTTCTGTTGGTGAAATGAACTATCATTGAGAAGTTGGTTTTATAAGAGCTTTATTGGAATTTAATATCCCTTGTAACTATTGCTTACATATGCTGCTTGTGCTGGAATTCCCGAGTCAAACGTAACAGCCTGCAAGAGATTTGTAATCATAAGAAAATGAGATGGGATGGAAGAATTTAGTAGCAAATTTGATAGTTCTTCTAGATGCTTTAAGTTTGATGCTTTTTAGGGTTCCAGTAGCCAAACAAACCTTGAAGATAACCTAGGGAGTTGAAGCTCATTCTTACCTTTTTAAAATTTTTTAGGCAATATAGTCCATCAGACTTCAGATGTTGTGCATGATTGTCCACAACTATGATATTTTGATTAGATTTCATCTGTACTGTGCTCCATTGTTTAGGTATAGTTTGGATCTTAGCAGTGGTAAAGGCCCCATGCATGCTAAACAACATCGTTTGCATCACTTTTTTAATCTGTTTATACTTCTACTTCATGCTATTGGAGCCACGACACTGTGCACAGCAGCCATAGCTGTTGCGACATTGCTGATTGGTTGTTACAGCTACTATCTAGTCTTCAATACTCTATTTGAACATTGACTGCACCTGCCTACTCGCAGTTAATTTGCTGTAGTTTTCACTGTTGAAATATATTAGTAATTACTTGGGAGTTTTTGTTCTTGGTAAATACAGATGGGGTTGGGAATATAGGTAAGAGTTTGGATTTATGCACTTGCCGACAAATCATTGACCTATTTTCACACCTCCATTGTTGTATAAAACTTCTAAGCATGTAATAGAGTAAAAAAGGTGGGTAAGAATAACAGCTGAATGGATGAAAGTTATTTAGTTGAAGTAGCAATAAATTAGTGTGAACTTACGTCCACATGGAATTCTTCAGAAGTGATGATATGGTAAAGCTGTGGCCTAATAGACATGTACCAGGGTAAGTGTCAAGTTAAAGCCATTGCAACCAATTCAGGCAGGCAGTTTGTGAAAGCTTCTTCAAAGATCAAATTTGTGATGTTACGGAGGAAGAAATGAAGAAGACAGCTGGAGTCACTAAAAAATTTCAATGCTTCCATCAACTAAAAAAAAGAGTACTTTTTGTTTGGTGGTTGACACTGATTTTCTGACACCCTCACTCCTCTAATGCCATGAATCATTTGTCCGTGTGGTGTGTTAGTGGGCATTATTATTTTATTAAGCCTCTTCTTGTTTGTTAGTTAACATGTGTCTATTCAGTACAAAAATTGTTATATATTAAAAAGGCATAAAAATTAGACAAATCTCTTTTTCTTCATAATCAGATCATAGACAATAGATTTTCCCAAAAAAAAAAAAAAAAAGATGTCACAGGCTATAGTAAAAAGGGTATTCTTTCTTCTTCTCTTCAACTTTAATGTTTAATTTTAGGCGGGTGGGTAGACAAAGACAAGCATAGCACTTGTACAAAATAAAACAGGAAATAATGATAAATAAGGACGGCCTGCCTGCGGCTAACCAGCACTTAGTCTTTGGAGAGGGATCTTTTGCCATTTGCACTGCTACTGTTTTGCTAAAAAAGACTTCAGATTAAATTAAAGGATGAAAATATTGAAAGTCATAGAGTTGAAAAAAAAAAAGGGCTAACTTTACAGTCTACACTCTCTTATTGCTTTGTCTGAGACTTATAGGTTTTGACCAAGAGTCTTCATGTACGGTTCAAAAATGTCACTAATCTTGACAAATGTATCTATAGTGAAAATTGGGATATGGTCTAAGCCTTTGTCATTTTCAGAGATGGGTATCCAATCTTGACCTGAAGGAGCACTAGATATATATGTAGAAGGATTCAAGGCTTCCTTTACATTTTTCTTTTTTTTGCCTTGCCAGCTTGGTTTCTTACCCATTTTTGTGTTTTTGGCAACAGTTCCAGCTGTAATGACCTGTAATTTATGACTAGGGCACCAATTCAGCTACCAAATGCTTGCATATGCCTCTTTCATTCTACAAAAACATGCTTTTGGCTATTTGCAACACCGCAGGTGACAGCTTCTTTACAGACATTCGGGAAAATTTATGCCAATAAGTACAAAACAACCCGCCAGTCTTTTCCCTAGCAAATAATTAAACTCTTTTAACTTCTTAAAAATTTCACTGTAATGAAACAATGTTGGGTATATTCTATTGTCATAAATTGATTATCTTCCAGCATAGTTATAGATAAACGTATCGGCTCAAACAATTGAATCAGCTTAATCTCAATTCAGTAATGATGATACAAAAACTACACCTGAAATTACAAAAGCTTGTATTCTAAAGAAATGGACAGAATATAATCTAGAAGTGAAGGCACCATTGAGGGGGGAAAAAAAGTTTTATTCCTTGTCAATGGAAAACTAAATTCATCACATATAGAATCACTTTTGGCTAAATGCACACCACAATGAATAATAAACCTATGGACGGCCTGTGAGCGATAACAGATTTACATAAAAATCCTACATTACCCACACTAGAACCAAGAACCTACCAAGACCAAACAACGCACGAGGAGGAGGAGACACCACTGAAAAACAGGTGCAATTAGAAGAATTTCTGAATACAGGAATTGAACTTGAATAAGAATTTGTTGTGGAAAGGCAGAAGAAGCTTGTACAAACGGTGAAGTTAGGGCACATATTCATTCTCAAGAGTTGGTTGTGTCCGAGTCACCATTGCTGCAGGTGCTTTCGTTTCCCCAACTGGCGTCATTTGTAGGGCTTCTCCCACATCTGCAGCCCTCTCCATCTGTTGCATTTTCTTCTTCTCCTTCAACTTCTGTACCCAAACCACTAAAAATGACAAAAGCACCAATAACAATACTCCACCCAACACAGAACCAACAATTATTCCCACTTTTGAATTGCTCTTCTTTTTTTGTGCACTTGGTTCTGGAACATTTGGAGTTCCGCCGGGTGGTGGAGGAGAAACTGGTTCTGGAGAAGGGGCAATAGACTCAACAACTATAGAAAAATGCCCTTGTTGAACTGCTGAACATTCATTACTAGATGTCACACTGCTAAAATTTGGGGAACCTTGCATATCAAACCATACACACTTAGCAACTAACCCATCTGGTGCTGATCTCACATCTGGGAACTCGATGGTTATAGGAACACCAGTTGCCCTAATATCCAATTGTGGTAAATCTGTAGCAGATAAGTTCGAGGCACTATAAGCAAGAAGTCCCAAAACTGGAGCAAGGTAATCATGATTAGGCAGTTGATAATACCTATGAGACCAATTCCCCAAATTCTGGTATACCAAAACAAGCCTCTCCACATATGGCGTCTCAATAACTCCACGAAGGATCTTAAACTCTTTATACTCAATACCTTTCCTCCTAAAGCTCCCACTCCTTAACCTCACTGCTGCAATCTTAATCCCACTCAGTTCTGGGGGAACACGCCCGTCATAGATAGTGCCAGTCTTGGGGCGAGGAACAAATGCCTGATAAGCATGATTTTGGAGAATGGCATCAAGATCACTCGCAGAATTAGGCACTTGAGCCCTAACACCAGGCAACCAGAGGAACCCAAAAAGAAGAAGAAGCATCACCACGAGACTTCGAAGAAGCCCCATGGATGCTTTTGAAAATGATTCTGCACAATGCCACCACCACGCTAACCTTATGAAAACTCCAACCCAAGAACTCAAATTGCAGATAAAACCTTCAATAATAAAAATGGTAACTTTGAGAGAGACAATGCTGTAAATTCTCCCAAAAGAGAAACTTCAACAAACACTTGGTCTAGCCGCTCATATGGTTCATGGCCAACACGTCTGTTTCTGTCTCACTCTTTCTAATAAATATAATGCAAATAACGGGTACTGTGCAAAAGAGAAAATAGATTCGACCAAGTATAAAAAAAAAAAGCAGCTTTGAAGGTTCCAACCCGTTGCCAATCCTTTTTCTTTGGTTCACTTTCGTGTAAAAGAAGCTCTAATAAACCAAAATGAAACCCAACGCTTATGGAATCTTTCTCAGCATTTCTCCGTTTTAACACCAAAATTAAAGAATTAAATATCGAATTTAAGAGCAGAGTAAACACAGCTAAATCTTGTGCTTTGAACGGTCAATCCAGCGATTAATAGTGGTTAACAACAATAATAATAACAATACTCTTCCCAAGATTAACTCCAAAAAGTAACGTAGATTAAATAGAGAAGGGCACTCAGTACCTGAAACCCAGATGAGAATTTCACTTGAAAACCCAGAATAATTCTTTGCCTAAGCTCCAAACTCACCAGCAATGGAACAGATTTTAGCTAAAATAACCATGCACCATTTATAGAAGACGCCCAAATCGAGCCAAAAAAATCAAGAATCTTGAGGTAAATCATGATTACTATGTGCAAGATCGGCAGATTGAAGTTTAATAACCCCAGAACCGGGCCTGCATTTTATTGAATCGAGAAAATGAAGCTGTAGAAGTTTTCTTGATTATGATAATTGATGGGTATTTTGAGATCCTCCGTTGTCGTTAGCAAGGAGCTAAACTAAAAAGGACCCAGTTGAGAGTAAGAGATGGAGAGCTCGAAAGCAGTAAACTTTAAGAAACTGAATGCGAAAATCATAAGGAATCCAATGGAGAAGGAGGAGGAAGAAGAAGGAGATAAGCCCCTTTTTTTTTTTTTTTTTTTGGTTCTTTTAAAGAATAGATTATGGCCAGTGGAGTGAAAGACTGGTAAGAACAAGAAAACAACCAAAAAATAAAAACTCAGCATCAACAACAACAACATCCAAAAATAAATAATAATTGCTTCAAAAAAAATAAATAATAATTATTATATATACAGAAAAAAAAGGTAAAATAAAGATCTGAAATCTACTAATATAGTACAAACAGGAAATAAATTTGACAAATGTAACTAAAATAAAATAGTTAATATTTGAGTAATAATTTGAAAAATTTTTATAATTAGATACAATTTTAAAATAATAAGTCATATTAAAAATTATTTAATTATGTTTTAATTAAATAAAATTCAAAATAAAAACTAATGAATTTAAATTTTTTAAAAAAGTATAATTTAATTGAAAGTATAAAAATAAATATGTAATTATTTTAATAAATTATAAGTTAAAATTTAAATAATAATCGAGTATGGAAATTTTTATATTTAATTTTAGTTTAATTTTTTATTTATTAATTTAAAATTTGAAATTTTTATTAAGAGATCAATAGTTATAATTTTTAAAAGTTGAAAAAAGTAGCTAAACAAAAATTTATTTAGTTGATGAATAAGATTAACTAAAATTATCTTAAATTTTACATAATTCTTTGTTAAAAAATAATTGTTAAAGTGAGGGTGGATTATAACCAATCTAATTCGATATGAATATCAGGATAAAAAATAAAAAAATTTCAACAATTAATTTAATATAACTGTATACACTGTAACTTAAATCTGAAACATCTTTTAGTTAATCCCAATGGTTTATGTCGTCAAATTCTTAATGTGATATGAGTATTTAATTTTAATATTTTGAAATACTTTTTTTAATAATAATTTTTTTAGAAATCAAATTATTTGATTAATATTTTCACTTATAATAATTTTTAAAATTTTAAGTTCAGGTTAAATATAATTACTCCTATATTATTCTCACAATCCAATAAATTTTTATAAAAAATATTTTTTATTTTATGAGTTATACATAAATTTCTGTTACGTTAACAGTATAAAATAAATATTTATTTCCATTATAGTGAAAAGATAATCTTAAAATTATTCAGTTTTAATTTCATTTTTAAAATAAAAATCTTATCTTGTATTTAAAAATTTTTGTTTGCAAAAATTACAAATTAAAGGCTCAAAAAATGTGAGAAGAAAGAAACACAAAGTGTAGAACAGTGTTAGTGTAGTGCTGCAATGTCAAGGCCCCAAGTGGGAACTAAGACTGCATGATAGAGGAGCAAGTGCTATTATTAGTAAAGGAGTAAAATAAAAAAAAAAAGGAAATGTGATTCTATGATTATGACATTTGTAGAACAAAACAAAACCTAATTAACCATATTGTGCCAAACTAAGAAACTATAATTTATTATTTGGTATGAACACAATTGAAGAAAAAGATAGTAAATGTGCACTGTATATGTATATATATATATATATATATTGAAATGTTGACATGGTTGAAGTGGTAATCAGTTTGAAATTTTAAAATAAAATTGTATTATAATTTTATATATAAAAAAATAAATATAAAAAAATTATTTTTTATAAAATTTATCTGACTTAAATTTTAAAATTATTTAATTTATGTGACTATCATATATTAAAAATATTTAATAAAAATTATTAAACTTGTTGTGGCAGGTAAATACTTGATGCTCACAATAGAACTAAATTCATATACAAAATCTATTATTGATGTTGATATGCATGTACTCCTCTTCTAAAACAATAGATTAAAAAAAATCTTCATTTCTACATGGAGATGGATTTTTAAAAAAAAAAAAATTGTCGGCATTTATAGAAATAAAGAAGAAATAGAATGTTGAAAAAAAAAATAAGAAATACATATACAATGAGTAAAGTTCATCTTAATAGTTTGATTTAATCATTTTAGAAAATTAACAATAACAACATTTTTAGTATATTCTTCTTTTATTAAATTACAAAGATTAGATTATAGTCTAGTTATTATGCATAAAATATCCATAAGTTTTATCA
>CATIWK010046783.1:0-11832 GCA_949634005.1 Mallotus japonicus | reverse complement strand
TATCAATAAATAATAATTTATTGTCTTTAATTTATATATTATTAAAAATATTTATTTAAATTATTTAAAAATAAAATTTAAAATATAAATATTATTGTATAATTTTTTTAAAATAATTATAAGTATAAATATAATAATTATTTAATTATAATTTACAATAATATTTATTTAATTATGAACTATAAAAAAATTCATTATACACATTTAATTTAAATTTAAATGAAGTTATTTATTATTAGTTATTTTTAATAAGGGTAAAATAGTCTAAACAAAAAAGAAATACAAATCAGCTATCAACTGATTGGAAAAAAGCTCCAAAATAGAACTTTTCAAATTAGCAGCTGTTTTGAATAAAATCAACTATTAGCTGCTGATTTTGGTGTTTTACCAAACACCTAAATTGTAGCTGATTGAGGAAAAACCTCTATCAGCTACCTCAAAAAGCTAAATCAAACGCCTCCTTAATTTATGTGCATAATCCTTAAACGATAATTAAAAAAGAACAGAAAGAGTAGGATGTAATTAATAAGATAAAATATCTAAGCTTCCAAAAAAAATAAAAAGATAAAATATCTTCGGCCAAAAAAATATAAAATATCACAATTTATTTAATCAAAACACATAAAATATTACAATTAAATAAAATAAACATTACAATTAATTAGGATGAATTTGGGTTAAAATATTACAAATGTTAAAGTTAACGACTATTATGTTTAAAAAAAAAAAAGAGATGAACAGTGTTGCTATAATGAACAGTGAACAGCAAAGTTGCTGTTTTACTGTTCAAAACAGCAATTTTACTGCTTGAAATGCCGTGTGGTTGGAGGCAATTTTTGCTGTTTGCCCTTACCTGCAGCACAAAAACATCATAAGCACCCAATTCAGTTAAATAAGATTTTTGGTTCAAAAAAACGATTTTTGTAAGAAAGATACAATTTTGATGACAACCCTCTAAAATTGACTCAAGAAAAAAGGAGAAATTATGGTACCAATGATTTGATTTGCTGTTTGACGATGCTCTGAATGCTTTTACTATATATATAGGGTTCCTAATGGAGGATAATCGAATTCTTTTACTAAATTATCCTTACTATATTTCCAGAATTTCTATAATACCCTCTATCCCAAAACCCGGAAAGGCTCCGCCTTTACTCTCGTTTTTTTCCCTTCTTTTAATTTTAGCGTCAGCACTGTGTCCATGGCTATGCAGATTTATACCCTGAAACACTTGACTCTTCAGCACCCATGGCTACACAGACTCCAGAAGCTTCAAAAACTACACTCACTAGCCTCACTTTCTCATTCTTCTTTAACTCAAGACCATTCACAACAGGAACATCAAGATTATCAACTAGAAAGAACCAAGAAGACTCAAGAAAGAAAGATGAATAGCAACAGGAACAAGAACAAGAAAGATAACATTGAATTGAATGTTGCGAGCACCAATTCCAGCTCATATTTTCCAAAAAGAGGCCAGAGTTTGGAGTTGGTTTGTGAATCTTTGGCTTTTAAAGGGAAAGGAGTGTGTAAAGTGCAAGATACTGGGTTTGTTGTTATGTGTGACCGTGCACTACCTGGTGAAAGATTCATTGGACGGGTTACAAGAAGAAAGGGAAGTTATGCAGAGGTTGGTTTTCAATGTTTTTGAATATTCTTTAAGTTTTGTTGCTCAATTTGTCACATTTGGCATTTGGTAATTCGTACCCCTTTTTATCTGATTAATGTTGTTGTGACAAGTTCAGGTAACCAAAGTGAAGACAATATCTCCTCACTGGGATATTGTTGATGCCCCTTGTGAGTATGCTTCATATTGTGGTGGCTGTAAGACACAAAATTTGTCTTATGAGGCTCAGATTAGAGCTAAGGAACAGCAAGTTCGTGAGTTGGTGGTTCATGTTGGAAAGTTTTCTTATGAAGATCCAGAATTTGCTAGCATTATGAAGCCAATTGTTCCCTGTGATGTTCAATTCAATTATAGAAATAAGGTTAGAGCATAACTTTATAGATTGACTGAATATAAGCATTTTTAAAAATGGTTGTATCCTCTCTGTTTGGTCATCAGGAACGAGAGAATGGTAATGAGAAGAGACTTATTTCCATTCCTTGTTTGTAATCCCTATGAGGGCAAGAAATCAAGTAATGGGGGCTTAGTAATTGCAAATTTGTTCTTTCGTTAATTTCCTTATGGAAACCAATGGTTTACGGAATGAAATGAAGGTTTTGCTCCTTTTTTTATTTTTTATTTCTTTTATTTCTCATTCCCAATAAGCAAATAATTTAGTGTACTTTTTAGGCATCAATTGATGTGCTATCATGTGATACAGTTTCGTAAATGCACCTACAGTGCTTGCATATCTGGAGAATTCTCTTATGTTTGATCATGTATAGTTGCTGAAATTGTTCATTTTTTGTGACTTAGGAATTTGCTGATGCTTGATTTGTTGGCAGATGGAATTCTCATTTGGTTCTCGAAAATGGTTACCTAGAGAGTTGCTAGGAGAGAAACAAGATAGCAATGAGAACTATGCATTAGGACTGCATGCTCCAGGCTTTTTTGACAAGGTTCTAAATGTTGACAAATGCTTGTTACAAAGTGAGCCTGCTAACACGGTATGTTTTTTTCATTTTTATTATTCACACACATTGTGCTCCTTTATATTGAACTTTTCTTGGGTGGTCCATCTTGGTACTGCAGCTTAGCTATAGCATATTTTCCAATCTATTTGCATAATAGGTTCTGGAAACTATCCAAGATTGTTGGAGAGATCCGCAGTTTGGCCTTATTCCTTATGATGTGCACTCTCATGCTGGGTTTCTTAAGCACCTGATGCTAAGAACAGGAAGGTACTACAAATTATGTTATTCTTCTCACACTTATTTGCTTCTTATTTATGCTTGCGCATGAAAGAAACTAATGTCCATGGAAAGTGTGTTCATGAAACATTCTTTTTGACTATCTGGGGAGTATCTCATCATGTCCATCCTTTGCTAGGATCCATGCTCACAATTGTCTATCAACATGCAACATGCAGCTTTTTATTTTTACCCGTAGGAGAATTCATTTAATTGTATTTTTCGAATATTTTTTCCCTTCTAGTTCACAGGTTTCAAAATTATCATTGCAGTTCCTTTTCCCCCCCTTTTAAACTCAGTACTATACTCTGTTTTTTCAGGAATGCTGAGACTGGTGTGCTTGAGCTTATGGTTAATTTTGTCACCTCATCCTACAAACCTGAGCTGCTGAAGCCCCTTGTTGAAAAGATTTCGGCAATTCCAGAAGTGGTTTGTATGGCCAATTTCAATTTTTTTTTTTTAATATTGGTCCTCCTTTTGGGAGGTCCTGATACACATGGTTCTCAGACACGCATTCTTGGTTGGATAATTTTTAACCAATTCATTCACCATAAGCCAATCAAAACTTTTTTTTTTTTAAATTTCAAGTTACTACTCAAAAATATGAATGGGACCCAAAAAATGTTGACATAATTCTGCCCAAGTTACATGGTGCTCCCGAAAGGCAATATAATTTTTTGCAGAACTGCATAAAAGCCGGGTGGATTACTTTCATGAACTGTGCCCTGGAATCCAGTATGGAATTCGGATGTCTTTAAATAAATGAGTAAATGATGTGATGCATATGCATTTTTAGGGTCTTCTTTTGCCTATAAATGCTTATTTTTTTTTCTTAATGGCTGGCAGGCAAGCATTGTGAATAATTTAAATTCTTCTGTTGGAAATACATCTGTTGGGGAGGAGGAATACACTTTATATGGAAAATCCACCATCACAGAGATCTTAAGAGGACTTACATTCCAAATTTCAGCCAACTCTTTCTTTCAGACAAATACACGTCAGGTACTTGGAGTGACATAAATTGAATTTTATTTCAGTTCATGCTTCATACTTTTTGGCAAACAGCTCCCAGTACTTCTTTACATATTTCATAATCTCGTTATTTCCCCATTTTAATCAGCATCTATCATTCATAACTGGTAAATGAAAAGAGTTTACACTGTTTAGGCAGAGGTTCTGTATAAAATTATTGAAGATTGTGCTGGCCTCAGAGGAGATGGCTCAGAAATTGTTCTTGACTTGTTTTGTGGTACTGGCACTATTGGTTTGACACTTGCCAGAAGGTACATCTGTTTTGTTCGTTCAGTTCTCAGTGTAGAGAATTACTGATCTGACGTAACAGTCTTCTGCTTTTTGCTTCCTTTTTGTTTTTCTAGGGCTAAACATATTTATGGATATGAAGTTGTTCCTCAAGCAATCTCAGATGCTCATAGAAATGCTGAGCTAAATGGTATCACTAATGCTACATTTGTGCAAGGAGATCTTAACAAAATTGGTGACAATTTTGGCAACAATTTTCCAAAGCCTGACATTGTCATCTCAGGTTAGACTTCTTATCAGATGCATTGTTGAATTAGCTTTTTATTTGTAGTAGTAGTCTACTATTATTATCCTTGTCAGATACCTTTTCTATTTGGAGTTTTCTTCTACCAGATTTTCATTGAATTAGATGAAGTTATCTTAGCGGTAGAATTGCAGGAATAGTAAATTTTATTGTTAAGCTTAATGCGAAGGGAGGATTGGATAGGTTATGTCTAATTCATTGTTAGGAAAAAAAATAGAAACTACTTCAAATTATTATTTCTCTCAGCACCAAGTCTTTACTCCTTTATGTTGTGTGACATTATGCAGATCCAAATCGTCCTGGCATGCACATGAAGTTGATTAAATTTCTGTTAAAGCTTAAAGCTCCTCGGATTATATATGTATCATGTAATCCAGCCACATGTGCACGTGACCTTGATTACCTGTGCCATGGTGTGGTATGTGTCCTTACCTACTGCTCTACTTGTGAAATTGAAGCCATCTACAATCTAAATTTCGGAAATGTTTGTGCAGGAAGAACAAAATATAGAAGGATGTTACAAACTTAAAAGCCTACAGCCAGTGGACATGTTTCCTCATACCCCTCACATTGAGTGTGTTTGTTTATTAGAGCTTTGCTGACCCTTGCTTGTAGCCAATCTGTTTACCACCAAGTTTCGATACACCATCTTTCCGAAGTAGAAGGCGGTAGCTGTATCAAGGATAGGACAAGTTGGTCTTGCTTCCTATGTTTATTTGAAGAAAATTTTGATGCATACAAGAAATTAAACTGAAGTGCAGAGATGATAACTGATAGCTAAAGCAGCTTAGTTGTTCTTCATTTAGCAGCTCATCTGAAAGAGAAACTTGTATAGCCAAAAAGATAAGTACAAAGCAGGTAGCAGATTCTTGCCACTTGCACATTTTTCTGTACAGTGGCCATTTTGAGCAATGACTAATCTCATTCATAAATTTCTTACGCCTTCGTCCAATAAATTCGATTGTGATAAGACAAGTTAAGAAAAGAAATTATACTAAACAAATCTGGTTAAAAGGGTGAGCTAATTAATAATGATCATAATGTATTTTCTGAACGAGGAATAGTGGCCATCAAAACACAACGCAGCCTGTTAAATATAGCAAAAGGTGATACAAGCAATCAATGAAAATTTTGCCTTTGCTCATCCTCATAAAACTTGCCCTTCTTCACCTTTAGAGAAAAAAATTTATATAAATTTTAATTATATAAAGCTATCTAGCTTTGGCATATTATATAAGTGATAATAATGCATGTATTAATTTTTCTCAGCTCTATATTTTATAAATTTAACAAAAATTAAAAAATATAAGTATGAACTTATTATCATCATCATCATCATCATTAAAGTAAATTATATATTTTTAAAAATAAATCGTAGAAAATTATTGAGATTATTACTTGGAATAATATAGCAACTTTCTATTTGTAGATAAATAATAATAAATAACATAATCATTTTACCTTTTTTAAAAATTGTTTTTCTTTCACAAACACACATGAATTAGGATTTTAAAAAAATACAAATAGTAATTTTTTTTTTAAATTTTTTACCGCAAGTTGAAAAAAAGGTCCAGAAATAAATACTCATATTGCCTAGCTGACAGTATCTCATTATATTCGAGTTATAAATTAGTTTTAATATATGAAAATTTTTATTATTAAAGAAATAAATAAATAGTTATGAATACTTTTTTTTGTCAATTCTATATTTTACACAGTTAATAATTATTTATAAAATATTTAAAAAATAAATTATATTATTATAGTTACTATGTTCATATTATTTTTATTTATTCATATTTTTTTAAAAATATATAATATGTTATTACTAAAATAAATAATTCGAAAAATGATATAATTTCTTGTACACAAAAATTATATTAAAAATAATCTAAAAATGGATATCATAACTTTTTTAGAGGTTACATAAAAAAATAATATAAAAATAGAGAATTTTTAATAATAATAGAAAAAAGATAACCATTAAACCATCTCTTTCAAATCACCACAAATTAGGAATTTAGATTAAAATCACCAAAAATAGTAAAATATCTACCTAAAATTAAAAAAAAAAAAAAATCTAAACAACTGGGCACCAATCTATTTAATCTTCGTACCTGAAGTTGAAGCGCAAAAATGAATTTCATTCATGCAATGGCTAATGGAGTCCATAAAAACCATGTGCAGACTTGTATGTTTTTCTTAATAGCATTCTCTCAAGTGTTGAGCATTAGATTTGTTAATGGAGAAAGGGCTCTACAGGTTTGTGTTATTACTTCGTTGCTTGAATAGTTTTCTTTCTTTTTTTTTTTTTTTTTGAATGATAATTTTTCTTGAAGAAAGGTTTACGTATTGATTACAGGGTGAGAATGGTGATGCATTAGAGTGTGTTGACATGTATAAACAACCTGCTTTTAGTCATCCACTTCTCAAAAATCATACTATACAGGTATTTTTATCTTTGATCCTTTGATTTAGTTTTCCATGCATCAATTTTGGTAAGATTTCATATATGTCTTTTTGGATATTATAGATGAGACCCAGTTCATATCCAAAAGGATTGGAAGCGAGAAACAACACAGAGCGCTTATTAGGGCAGGTAATGTGTCCTGAAGGAACTGTACCAGTTAGAAGAACACTATTAGAGAGTCCAAGGAGATTCGGCCTCCTAGGTCGTGAGGTAACACTAATTTCAATTGTGGCCCTCTTATGTTTGTTTGTTTGTTTTCTTTTTCTTTTTTTTTTAAAATGAAAAAATACTTGAATTTTAGTGGTTTTCGCAATTTAAGAATAAATTTGGCAAATTAACATACGAACTTTTAATTTTTTTATAATTTAATAAATTGATTAAAAATCTATCCAAATCAAAAATAAAAAGCTATTCTTATCGGATAACTTAATTTTAAATGAATATTTTTTTAAAAAATATCTTTTAAATAAATCTAAATTCATTATTTTTTTCTTTAAAAGTACGGATATTTTAACCAAATAACATAGTTCATAAATGGCATGCACTTTAAACAAAATCATATGTGACACCCATCTATTCGACTACAAAATTGGAGAAACTCTTTTTATTTTTATACATATTCATATGAGAAACATTTTCTTTTTGTTTGAATAGAGATTTGGAATTTTATTGATATTTTTACTTGTGAGAATTGTTAAGGTTTCCAATTCAAATCTCCAGAGTCACCCTCCAAAAATGTTAGTAATTGTTAAAAACAGAGATTTAGGAGGTTTGATAATTCTAAAAAAACTATTGCAGGAAATGAAATGTTTTACTTTGCTCAAGTGCTCCTCGGTCTAGTCGGCCGTGCGATTGTCCTGGAGCCTAATTCCAATTGTATATATCAATTCGCCACATTTATTTGTGTGGAAGGAGTTGAAGGTCTTATAAAGAAAAGGCTTGCAAAAGAATGTGTCCTAAAGGAACAATACCAATTTCAAAAACACATCTAATCAACCACCCTAAACTTAGTCCAGTAACAAAAGCCTTTAACCCCACTGCTCATGATGTAATTAATTAACACTAATCTTTCTCAATGTTACTCTCTTTTAATTTTCAGAAAAAGAAAAGAAAAGAAATTTTTTGCACAATATATGGTATAGTCCACAATTTTGTATATTATATATTCTTTTTATTGATTACTTTGATTTTTCTCTATGAATATTTAGGCTGCCCAAGTTTATGAGCAAGCTGACATTTACCGTGGAGACTCTTACCATGGAGCACATGGAGTCCTTAACGTATGGAACCCAAAGGTAACTGGTGATGGAGAATTTAGTTCAGCTAAAATTCGGCTTTCAGCAGGTGTAGGTTCAGATTTAAACTCCATTGAGGTTGGCTGGCATGTAAGTTCACGAAGATAATAATTATATATTATTATTAGTTTCTAATTTTCGGATTTAATTAGCCTTTAAGTCCAAGTTTATTGTATTTAGGTGCATGTTTACAAATTAGGTTATGGTTTTTCAGGTTTTTCCTGTTGATCAATATCCAAGATTCTACGTTTATTGGACGGTAAATTTTGTTGAAATCTTCTCTTGACTATTCGAGTTTTGACATTTTTATTGATCAATATATATGTAATATGTACAACTATAATTTGCATGTTTTCACGTGGTTTGCTAGAAAGATAATTACGGAAAAACAGGCTGCTACAATCTTGAATGTCCCGGTTTTGTGCACACCAGCAATAACTTTTTACTTGATTCTCCTCTATATCCAGCCTCCACCTATGGTGGCATCCAATATCAAACCCAAATAACTATACATAAGGTATCATATAATCATGGGCTTATATGATTATACAATTTTTTTTTTTTAGTTCTTGCCAGAATTGCACTTTTCATTCCCTTAATTTAGGGAAATTGTTTAATAATTTATTCCAGGATAGGGCGAGTGGGAACTGGTGGGTACGGAAGGAGGGAGAGGATATAGGATACTGGCCCGCTGATATTTTCACAGCTTTAGGTCAAAGAGCAATGTATATAAGTTGGGGCGGAGAGGTATTTAGTACATCTAACGGTAAGCATACCTCTACACAAATGGGAAGTGGCCATTTTCCTGGCGAAGGCAATTTGAAAGCCGCTTATCTCGGAAATCTTGGAGTTATTGACGAGTATGCTGATGTCCCGAGAGAACCTAAAAACCTTGCACGATTTGTGACAAAAGCTTCGTGCTACGATATGCTGATGGGAAAAAACGGCGAGCACGGTTTTGGAACTCACATATATTATGGTGGTCCTGGATATTCAGCACAATGCCCATAGAGCCAAAGGAAGATAATATGTGCATTTCTGATGGGAGCAAAAAATAGTCAATGATTATGATCATCAACATATGGATCAATGAATCAATAAAGAGAGTTTAATAAGATTCTTTCCTATACACCTGGATAAATGAGAAAATTTAACATAAAATTAATCTCATTCATGTATCTTGAAATTTAATACAAACATTACGAAAGAAGGTGTGACATGTGAGGGCTATTTACCAAATTATGGTAAAAAAAATTTTTATTTCCCAATTTCTGATGGTTTTCAAAAATATTTCCGGTTTTATGGTGAAAAATGAAAGAATTTCTCATTTTATGGTCTTTTTTTACTGATGTGGCACTGGAGAGGAGAGAGAAGACTCATTGCGCTACTTGAAGTAGCGTAATGTACTTTCCCAGCACGTAACCCTCTTATGGCAAAATATAAAAATAAAAAATTATTATTAGTAATTAAATGTATTGAAAATAATTAAATAAAAAAATAAAAATTTATTATTAGTAATTAATGTATTAAAAATAGTTAATTAAAATATAAATAAGAATCATTATTAATATACTTTTTAGGATTATTTGCCATTTTAATTTTTTAATATTTAATATGTCCACACAATAATAATAATAATAATAACAAACAAAAAAATTAAAAAAATTATTTTGGTTGGCATGCAAAATAAAAAAAAATTAATGAGTGACTAATTAATTAATCATAATCATAAAATTTTTTTTATTAAAAATAGTTAATTAAAATATAAATAAGAATGTAGAATATGTGGAAAAAATTTATTAAAAATAATTAATTAAAATATAAATAAGAATTAATAATAATAATATTATTATTTATTATTAATTTTATAATGATTATAACATTATTATTTATTATTTTACTTTATATTATTATTATTATTATTATTATTATTAAATGAGAGGGTAAAAGGTGAAAAGAAAATATTGGTCTGCGTGTTGGTTCCTCTCATGAGACATAAATTTTGGTCTGCGTGCTGGGTCTCATTACACTACTGGGAGTAATGTTTTGACCAGAATTTTTTTTGTCTTCTTTACGCTACTCCAAGTAGAGTTTTGGGTTTTTTTAATAAAAAAAAAATTAAAAGTACCACAAAATAGAAATAACTTTCAAAACTACCATAAATTGGAAAATAAATTTTTTTTTTTTACCATAAAATGGTAAATTGCCCTGACATGTGACATATTAGTTTTGCATTGATAGGATAACTGTAGTCTACCACTATTTGTTATATTATTCTCTTATTTGTTAGGTTGTGAATATCGTGTATAACAACTTCTTTATCCCTGTATATATTGTATTGTAACACATATTGATAAATACATACACAATTACCTTCACATGGTGTTAGAACCAAAATAATGGTTGGGCAAATAATTCCATCTTCTACTTCTTCTCCTCTTCATGTTTTAATCATACCCTTTCAATCAAATTAACTATAACAAATTATCTTATATGGAAAACCCAATTCCAACCTCTCCTTAACTATCACAAATTAATAGGATTTATTGATGGCCCAATTTCTACACCTCCATCAATCATACCTTCTACAAATACAACAAATTCCGATAACCCAAATCCTGCTTTTGCTGAATGGTTTCAAAAGTATCAGCTCTTATTATGATGGACTTTTTCTTCATTATATGAGGAAGCTTTTCCTTATGTTATTGGTATGACTTCGTCATTCACAACATGAAAAGCACTAGAAAGTGCTTTTGGCTCTATCTCTCATAACAGACAATTGCAACTGCACATAGAGCTTGAAGAATTAAAGAAAAATGATATTACTGTTTCTCAATATCTTCATTAGTTGATGAATTGGCTGCTGCTGGTAGACCTCTTTTACATGCCGAATTTAATGCCATCATTTACCGATAATGCCATTATATTTAGCAACAAGCTTTCTAAATACAATTGCATTGAATTCCGATGGTGATATAGACTGTCCATCGAAGGTTAAAATCTGCAATGGCTTTGACTTGATAAAGGTATTGAGAGACACATTTATCTTCCTTTGAATGTGATTATGTGTTAAGTATAATACTTTTCAGGTTGATTTGGTGCATGTTTATGGTGTTTATTATTTTATTTTTATTATTTTTTTTGTTTTACTATCATTTATTTCTTTGTTATGCTTTGGAAAAAAAAATGATGGGATGCTTTGTTTAATTGCTCTCGATGCAGGAGAAAGACATCAATTATGAGGAAACATGCAATCATGAAAGACAACAATTATGAAGAAACATGCTATGATGGAGAAACATGCAATTATGAAGGAAACAATAGTAAATAAATAAATAAATAAAGAAGAAGATGATATGTATAAAAGGAATGAATTTTTATCAAGGATGAAGGAGAGCTGGAGACACACGTAGAGAAGAAGGCAGTAGGACGTGAGGCAGGGACTGAAGAAGACTGGAGAAAGCTTCATTAATAGAGTTCCTTCTTTCATTCTTTATTTTTTTTTCTAAGTTCTTAATGTATTTTATTTTTGAATTTGAGATGATGAATATTATGTTTAGCTAAATTTTATTTATGTTGGGGATTGTTGAACTTATTTTAATTTAAGTTGATTTATATATTGGTTTTTCTTTTAATTTGCATTAAGC
>CATIWK010046744.1:0-24908 GCA_949634005.1 Mallotus japonicus | reverse complement strand
AACAACTCAACAACTCAAGCCTTTAAGAAAACATCCATCAAGCCCAAGGATTCTTCTATAACCTCCTAACAATCCTTTCTTCAAGCACTCAAAACTGATGTACAATCTATCAAATATAGGCAATTGGTCTGAAATAGGTCTGTATACCTTCATTTCAGTAGTGCTGCCAGGGTTGGACCTCTGAATTTCACCTAAATAGTCCCACAATCTACCATACTCTTCCACTAAGTCACCTTGCAGCTTCGCCATTGTCAATAATTTAGCCCTTCTCAATTGAGTTAAAGTCAATTCAACCTTAAGATCCTCTTTCACTAAATCCTTTAAATCAACTAATCTAATTGCATGAATGCACTTATACTCACACAAGTAGTTTGCAGCCATCCATCTAGCTGTCACCCTCTTATTTCTGGAAGTCACAGGGCAATTATGTTCTGCAAAAAAAGTCTTGATCTGAAAATGATGAGACCCACCATCATAGGAAGCAAAAATCACCTATGGACAAGTTTTCTTTGCACATATAACTCTTGTTTCATAATCTGTATTTCTAACAAACTTTATAGCTCGCCTTTCTTGGATAGAGTACCTGGTCATTACCTTTTTAAACTCCTTAGCACCTCTAAATGTTATGCCTAATGACAAGTTGATTTTTTCTGCATTTGGATTGTAAGTAGGAAATCTGCTTTTAATCCTCTGAGCATGGTCACTATCTTCATCCTCTGAGCTCATACAACTCCAATCCCCGTCTGAATTGAACTCTTCATCAGAATATAAACCACCATCTAGAGCTTCAGTGCCCCAGTTAACAAAATTTCTTTTCACACGATCAGCATCTGCATTTGTAGCTTCTTCACTATGAAACTGCTCTTCTAAAACAGATCGAACTCTTGTTTAACTTCCACTTTCCAATGGATCTACACTATTTCTTCTTCCCTTTTTACTAGCTTTTCTCAGCAGATGTCTAGCATTTTGTAACTCATCATCATCTTCGTCGGACAAGAGCTCACAGTCCACTAACAGATCTAGATCTTCATCAATATTATCTAGATCTTCAGCATCATCATCTGCTACTTCAGTGTTATGCTCACCTCCTGCTGTATCTTCTTCACCACACTGCTTGTCATTTATGACTGGAATGTCATCCTCCCCTCTTAGAACCTCATCTCTAATATGACTGAGTACATCATCACCTAAATAGTCTTCAATATTCATTGTAGGAATAGATCCAATTAATGCATTAACCTCATCAGCTAGTGAAGGTTGTGTAACATTAGCTTCACCTTCACATCCTTTATTAGCTTCACAGCCTTCATTTGCTTGAGATCCTTTAATCCTTTCTTCAAGTTGACATCCTTCATTTGCTGGTTCTTGCTTATTAGTCTCATTTACTACCCCTTCTTGTTGTAATATACTTACAGTAGTTGCAGTCCTATCATCTAAATGCTTATCTTCAACATTTAATGGCTCATTAACTTCACCCCTTTTTTCTTGGTCATTACAACTAACATTTTCACCTCTACCTACTATTTTCTCACAGCTGCCACCAGACCTTCCTCTATGAGTTAAATCACAAATATTACCCTCTCCTCCAACATTTTTATCTACCCCAGACAGGCAGTGTTCCACATACAGCTCCATTATGTGTTTCTTTTTAAGTATATCTAAAAATAAAGATAATGACCCCTCATATAGAAGCATCAACCCATGTGCTAAGGCTACATTGGGTTTCCTAAAATGCACTTTAACAACCTCCCTATTGCCCATCTTGTCCTTTAAAATGTTTTTCATCCCATCCAACACAGTATCAAAACTATGTATTTTATCTACATTTACTTTAAAATGTAACTTCTCACCTCCTGTATATTCTTTCTCCACAGAACTACCACGGTCACAAACAAAAACACCACCATAATAGATAACAACCACATGACCTTTTTTGCTGCTAAATAAGAAAAAAATAATAATACAATGAGAATGGTAGTTTATAAGTTCAAAGAAATGAGTTCAAATAACTGAGTAATAAACATTACCATGCAAGACCTAACAAATTGCTAACCTGCAACACTCACAAACCAAATCGACCAAAGAACAAAATGTTTAAAATAAATAAGAACACACCTCTTCATTTTTTCGATGCCTAATTTCTTCATTTTGTGAGTTGCATTTGTACAATAACTTCAATTTCTTCAACTGATAATGGTTCTTCCTTCACAATGCGCCGTTGGTAATGAGGTAAGAAACCTAATTTAGTTGCAGCTGTGATTCATTAATTTCATTTTTAACAAATTGAAACATATATTGCTTCTATAATAAATGACGTTTGTTTTGTCATTTTACTTTCTTTTTTAAGGTTATTTAAGTAAAGCCAATTCTCTGTTTCCAGGTGGCGTCCATGCTGTCCAAAAGGTGGGATACCCACAAGATCTCAGGCAACTCTACAGAAGCACCAAAATAGGACACAATTAAAGAGTTCAACGACTCAATTACAAAAAAAAAATAGTACAACCACCAAAATAGAAAAAATTGAAAAGTTGGGACACCAAATTTGCAATTTTTCCATGATATTTGCAACAATTAACACTCATTAGTCCTTCTGTAGGGATCAAATAGTACACAATTTTACAAATGTCATGGATGAATAAATATTTTTTCAAATATCAGAGATGAAGTAGTATAATAGGCCAAAACATAGGGAGGAAATAACAATTCTCCCTAAAATTTAATGGGTAGGAAAATTTTGGTGCTCAAACTGAAAAAAAAATCATAAAATTACAATAATTTGAGCTTGTCTGTCATTTCTGCATAAATGTCCACTGTCATCTGCTTGTATTAACAGATATGTTCCATAAAGATACTTATAGTTGTCCAATAAATAAAAGATACATATAGAAATTTGTCTTTATATAAGAAATACCTAAACATAAAAATCATTTTAGAAACTCTTTAATGGATTTGCTTTTTCTTTAAAAAAAAAACTTTAGTGGGACTTGTTAGGTTTAAGAATATTCTTCTGATCCCTTCCTCCGACCGATGTGAGACAATTTTCTATAGATAATTTTGTAATGATATTATTATATATATTTAGCATTTGAAAAAAAATAATGATAGAAAAAAGAGAGGTAAATTAAAATTCTCTCTTTCTCTCCTCTATAGACTTCGGGCACTGTTCATCTTCTTGACTTGCTTCCTTTGAAAGGCCAATTTTTGGCCACAAATTGGTCTTTCTTCCTTGTTTTCTGCCTTTACTTGTTTTTCATTTTGTAGCTCATCTTAGTGATGAATTTTGTCTCTCCTTTTATGGAGATTTTCTTGGCTTGCATAGCTATTTTGGTTCCTCAATATCCAGTGTTGGCTCAACTTCTTTGATGTTCAAGGAAGGAGTTCGCTCCCATAGAAGTTGTGACCAAGGCTATCAGGTTCTGGAATTAACAGTAGGGCGTTCCTTCATCTTCAGATCGGATGAGCAGTGGTCGTTTTTTTAGGCCGTAAATTGCTTGGAGCGTTTCCTCTTCCAGGTGCCTGACTCTTCAACACGGATGTAAGCTTTCAAGCTGTAGCTTCCATGGCATCTTCGGTAGGTGTTGTGCGGACAGATTATGACATGATTTCTGATGGTTTCTGTATTATAAGACCTTCTCTGTTAGCTTTCTCAGGAGAAGTATAAATTTGTTGCAGATTGGATTTTACAATTTGTCTATGTTCTTTGTATAACCCATCATAGCTGTGTTATTTTTCATCTATCTTAGATGTTATCTGTGCTCTGTTGCCTTTGGGCTTTATGAGTTATTAATAAAAATATGATGTTAAAAAAAAAAAGAGAGGTAAATTCATGTAATTTAAACAATTTAGATAATATATAAAATAATTATATTGACTTTTTTGTTAAATAATTTTTTAATTATTAACTTTGTATTTTGCCTGATTCAATCCTATTTTTAATGTATAAAGATTGATATTTTATTCTTCATTATAATATTCATCAAAAAAAAAAAATCCTTGCATAGTAATCAAAGAAAAGTAAAATAATTATAGTCAGCTAATGAGATGTTATATATCAACTGCCAAATGCCATTATCAAACACTATATATAAATAAATTCATTATATATATCCATTAATGGTATATATCTTTATTTTTTGCAATTTATATTTCGATTTTGCATGACTTTATCCATATTCTCATCACTTATCCAACAAGGTACTTCATATTTTTTTTAAAAAGTATATAAAATATACACTGTGAATCATAAATATATGCACCTTTTTTATAAAATTATAGTACTTTTATCAAAATTTATTAATTCATATAATCTAATTACATACATTATTTCACTTATAATTGCAAATCAATATACATATTATTTTTTTTGCTTAGAATATTCATTTTAAAAAAAAATTAATATATTCTTTTATTTCAAAAAAGTGCCTTCTATGACAATTGTATTTTATTTTTATTTGTATGTCTTATTATCCCATAAATTTTCAAATGTTGCATACTTGTTATTAAAAATGTCAAGATTATTTTAATTATATAATACATTTCACATTAAATCATAAAATATTAATTTGCATAATCTAACTTGCATATTTAAACATAAAAACATAAATAAATTTAGCTCAACATCATAAATTTCAACTGAATATTGTTAGATTATATTATAATTCTATAGATTTTAGTCGAACAAGTGAATAAATAATAAACACAATTTTAAAAGGCAAGGATTGAATCTTGACCTATTGATATTTTAAAAGAAATTATGCTATTAAACTACTCAAACTTCGATAAAAAAAATAAAAATATTTTAAAAAATCAAAATATGAAATTGAAAAATCAGAATGTAAATTTATTACAAAACATTGAAGAAGTTTGGACCAAACCAATCATAAAGTTGAGAGAAGCAGTGAAAATGTAATTAATCAACAACAGCCAACTACCAAACTTAAATTTAATAGTAATAAACAAATCCCTCCCACTCTTCATCACATTAATTTTATTTTTCTTTTTCTTTTGCGTTTAGGCTTTTCCTCTTTTGCAAGATTCTCCCTCTCTTTATAGCTTTTTATTCTTCTAATTCACACCAAGGAGCCGTTCCCCATTTTTATTGTTGTCTGCGAGCATTGAAGCCTAAGTCACCTTTCTTCAACGTTTGAGATCTCACAATATTTTCACTTGCTGCTGACCTCCACTTTCCAAAAATCAATAGCTTTGTTTACAAAGATCCACCATAATTTCATAGATCTCTTTTGATTTCTACCCATCTCTCTACTTGGGTTTTTTTTTTTCTTTTATCTGTGTTTGATAATGAGTTGGAGATATAAAGCTGGTTTGTTCTTGATAGCTACTGTTGTTATTATATGGGTTACCTCTGCAGAAGTTACCCAGGTTGATTTTTTATTTAAATTTTGTAAAAAGAATAGATTATTTTTTTTTCGTATTGGCAAATTGTTTGGTGGATAATTTTGCAATTTTTTTGTACCCAGTTGTTGATATCTTGTATATGCGATTTATATATATGTTCTTGGAATTGTCGGGGTGATTAGTACTGTTTTATTTGTTGATAATTTAATTGGAGATTTTCTTTCTTTAAAGAATTTTGCATATGCTCAGTGGTCTATTTATTATTTTTTTTAACAAATAAAGAAGGCTTCTTTGATTTACAAGTTAAAGATGTCTAAATTGAAAGAAAAAGGGAGTATTTTTGTGTTAAATGATTAAACTAGTACTTGTGCATCAATTCAACGAGTGGTTATTATTTTTGCACTTGAGAGTGGAGGCTCAATTTTCATTGACAATTATACTGTTTCTTGAGCATTCTAGTTTCTCAGCTTTATGATGAATAAGTTCATAATTGGTGATGATTTACCTGAAGGGTATTGAAAAGCTTCAATGAATTATGTTACATGATGATTCTTTGGGTCATAAGCTATCTTTGCATCTCTTACAAACTGACTATGCATGCCAAAATCTTACAGGGTATCTTTACGGACTACAAGCAGCCCTTTGCAGTGACATATCTTGGAGCTTCTCTGATGGTGGTTTATCTTCCAATTGCATTTCTTAAGGACTGGATATGTAAGATACTAAAGCATCGCTCTTCTAAAAGTGGTATAGATGCAGGAAGCCTGAATGAGATTTCTGATGGATTAAACTCTCCACTAAGCCGGAAAATTTTTGAAATGGAACTTCAGGGAACTTTGACTCGAAAAGACAGTGAAGCAGACCTTTCAGTCGAAGTAGAGGGAAAGCCTTTGATTCCCAGACACAAAGATGATTTAAATGTGTTGAAACACGACAAAGAGCTCTCAACTAGAGAAATTGCCACCTATGGTTTTTATATTGCCCCAATTTGGTTTGTAACAGAGGTATACTTATCCAGGACCTGTTTTTCCATTCTGAACTATGTGGTGTGTAAAGATCAATACTGTGCATAAATCTATTTATTAGTTTAAGGAAAATCTGTGCCTTGGTAAAAATTTATGTATATGGCTTTTCTGTTAAATTATCAGTGCATGTGTTTTTTTTGCTAAAAGAATGAGGATTACTTCTAGAGTCCCTTTTTCTTGTTTCACAAAGGATTTTGGTTAGTAACATCAGAATTAAGGAGTTGAAGACAATTCTTGGTTATGGTTTTAATTGTGGGCAGTATTTCTCAAATGCTGCGCTCGCACGTACAAGTGTTGCAAGTACAACAGTTTTGTCATCAACATCGGGACTCTTTACTCTTTTCATTGGTGTGTCTTTGGGTCAAGATACCTTAAATGCTGCAAAAGTAGCAGCTGTCTTTGTAAGTATGGCTGGTGTTGTCATGACCACTTTGGGAAAGACTTGGGCTGCAGATGATCCTCAACTAAGTGCTTCCACGTAAGCTCCATTTCATCTTTTTTGTTCACATCATATTACGTTTGGCTTTTCACTTTATCACTTAAGGATTAAATCAAATAAAAGGCACCATGTGCTCATTTAAGGACCCTCTCATGTAATTTTCCATTGTTTGGGAAAGGATTCTTAATCCATTTTCATATACTATTTTACCAATACAAGATTTGCAAATTGCTTGACTGATAGTTTATATTTGTTGTCTACTGTGCACATTGTTTATGCCGAAATAGTAGAGCACAATGGCATGGGTATAGAAAGCACCACCATCTCTCTCTGTACATATAGTTGCTTCTAGTGCAGGATAGCTCTTTCAAATTTCACCAATGTACTGTCTGAGCTGCTATTTTTTGTTCTTTTTGATATTTGTACTGCATCTTTGATCAATGACTGTTGATATTTTGTATTCAGCAATGGGAAGAGATCCCTTGTAGGGGATCTTTTTGGCCTTCTCTCAGCCGTGTCATATGGACTATTTACAGGTTAGTTGTAGCCCCTATTTAGTTTTTCTTATCTACTGGTCCAATGCTTATACTTTATTTTAGTATGTAGTCCTTGTTCTAATATTATTGCTGCTGAGCATTGTTTTTCATTGATTGCTGCAGTGCTTCTTAAGAAGTTTGCTGGTGAAGAAGGGGAAAGAGTTGACGTCCAAAAGTTGTTTGGATATATAGGCCTTTTCACGCTTGTAGCTCTATGGTGGCTTGGTAAGAACCATTATTAGTTCAGTGTTATGTTGAATAGGTGAAGTCTCAGTGGATCACATGGAGTTAATAATTTAGAAAGTAGTGCTTCTATCTTGTCATTGTTCGGTTGCTGGTGGTACTTGTTAATGAAACCATAAAATTTATTTTTTTTCTTGCAATTTTAAGCTTGCAGATGGATGCTTGAAAGCAATTTTCCTTACAAAATTTGGTTTCCTTTCATTCTTTCAGTTGCTTCATTTGTAATGGTTTTTGGTCACTTTGATAGGAAAGCAACATGCAGTTAGAATTAATTTAGCATTGTAGTAGTTGGTGAATTTCTCTCCCCGTTAAATTCAATTTTCATTATATGGTCATATTGCTGGGTTGTAACTATTGATCTTCCAAACTCAGGAGTTTCCAATGTGAAAATTAACTTGGTACCTTTTAAGGCTGCCTTGGATGATATGATACTCATAATTTCATGATTTTCTCCTCAGCATTGCCACTGACTGCCTTGGGAATAGAACCCAAGTTTACAATTCCTCACTCTGCCAAATTGGATGAAGTTGTCCTTGCAAATGGCTTTATTGGAAGTGTCCTCTCCGACTACTTCTGGTATATTCAAGCATTCTCTTTTATTATAATTGCTTCAGGCACTCACATTGTCACATTCAACTAATTTAAGTATTGCTGTATTCTCCCTAGGGCATTATGCGTGGTATGGACAACTCCATTGGTGGCCACCTTGGGAATGTCTCTCACCATCCCTCTTGCTATGGTGGCTGATATGGTCATTCACGGTCGTCATTATTCAGCAATTTACATTCTTGGCTCTGCCCAGGTGATGTAGTGTTTCAAATATGCATCTGACGCGGAGTTTTCCTTAACGATTTAGTACTCCGTTACATGATTGAGTTCATAAAATGCCATTTTTGTATTTGAAACTAGAATTATCTCTCCATACAATCCTACCAATCTGATAGTATTTGGTGGCGTGACGCAGGTTTTTGCAGGGTTTGTGATAGCCAATGTTTCAGATTGGTTCTCAAGGAAGTTGGGATTATAGCATTTGGTTGGAATTCCTGGGCTCCATACACAATTCTTTATGGGGCATATCTCCACCATATTGACTTTATGATGCCACATTGATTTGATCCTCAGCACGTTTGGTTATCATTATTGTTTTTTTTTTCGGTCTACAGAGAAATGATGAACTGTAATTGAATTGTGTAAATGAAAGCTAGAGATTTTGTATTCTGGGGATTGCTGGTTGGTTGGTCAGGCTTGTGGGTGGAGAGCCCAAATTGTAATAAGATAATTTTGGTGAAAAAGCAAAAGAAATTTGTTCTCTCTATCGTTGTGAATTGATTGTGTAAATAATATGCTTTAACTCTATGATTTGATGATGATGTTAGGTTTAATTGGACGACCTGTCTCTGTCATTATTATCCAATGGAAGAGGTGCAATGGAGCTCAAACTATCATTTTATTCATGTACTCTCAAACAATTCTATCTTCCAATAAATCAATGTGTTCTATGTTTTAAATAAATTATTAAGTCAAAGTAAAAATAATTTAGTAATTTAAAATAATGTGAATATATAATCATATGTTCAATAATAAAATTATAAATGAGCCAAATACTATTCAAAATTTGATTCAATAAAAATCTATTTAAATTATTTTTATAATTATAAAATTAAAATTATACTTTTATAGTAAATAATTTATTTCCAAAGTATTAATAAATAATTTTTGTTTATAATTCATAATTTTATTTAACCTCAATTAACTTTATAAAAAAATAAAAATAGATGGCTTAATATTTAACCCAATAAACTATAATAAATAACCAAAATAATAATTGGCCAAACTCGGTTCAATTCCATTAAATTTCGTTTTGCATTTCTATTTAATATATTATTGGTGTATTCCATAGTTACATTAATTTTATAAACTAAAATATATTTTATTAATAATCAATATCAAATGATCAAATAATCTCGTTGTTTCAAAAAAAAAAAATCTCATTCAATGGTAATTCAAATAAAATAAAATAAAAATAACCATAAATCAAAATAGATATAGAATTTTTTTATTTGTTTTACTCATCTTAAAATAAAAATAAAAATTGATAATAATTAAAAACAAATTCCTCATAAATAAAGCAATTGGAAATTAACGACTAAAAACTGTCGTTCCGATCGAATCAAAGTCTCTGCTACTGCTATGGCGTCCATCCTCAGATCGAAACCGCTTCTTCTCATACTTCTCGTACAATTGTGCGTCTTTCTTTTGGTTCCAGCTCTTGCGATTTCGTCAGGGTACGATTTTTCATCTTCATGTTTTAACTCCATTAATTCTATTTATTATTATTATTGAAATTTGAATTTGTTTGATTCGAGATTATGAGAAAACTATAAGTTTCTTTTGACTATTTAGCTAGTTTCGTCTCGTTTAGACTAGATGAAGTACTTCCCTGAACTGAAAACTAATTTTTGAAAGAGATTGGGACTTTAGGGTTTCGACATTAACTGTGCTGTTGTTCTTCCAGGTCCGTTGATGGCCATAGCATTAATGGTCGAGTGAAGATTGGAGGTATTTCTTTTTTATTTTGGAATTTCGGCTGGAGGCATTTGTTGCTTATTTAGATTAGGGATCTTGAATCTATTCTGTTTCATGGAATGGTACAATAAGCAAAGATAGATTGGTTTAAAACCTTGATTATGTAATGACAAGCAACTCCTTTTGATGCTTGATTCAAAATGTTAGATCTGCGCCTTATGTTTCCACATGATAGTTGAATAATATGATCTTACTATCTTGCTTGCATGTCCCTATAGCAGGTTTGGGTGCAAAAGGATTCGGTCTTCCTGGAAAACTATCCAATGTTAAAGTTATACTTAATGGTGGCCAAAACATCACTTTTCTTAGGCCTGATGGATATTTCTCATTGTATCCTACTGTTATTTGTTTGATATTTTCCCTTTTTTTCATTTTTCATTGTTATCCCAGGTTTTTTTTTTCCTCCTCTATACTTGAAGCCATCCCTAGGATTTTCTTTTAGTTGTTCATCCATTTCCGGCTAAGTTAATGTAGAAGCTCTGTTATAAATTTTTTTTGAAGGAAGTTTACAAATAAACCTTTTTGTTCAAGACATCATGATTCCTTGACTTGTATGGTTAAAGCCATAACGTGCCGGCAGGAACTCATTTAATTGAAGTAGCTGCAATTGGTTATTTCTTTTCTCCAGTAAGGTTTCGTTCCTTGGAGCAGAGTTAATTTGTATGTACTGGATTTCTCTTTATTGAAGTTTCTTTAATATGTTTAGGTCCGAGTTGATGTTAGTGCCAGATTCCCCGGCAAGGTTCAGGCAGCCTTGACAGAGAGCAGAAGGGGCCTGAATGAGTTGGTATTAGAGCCAATGAAAGAAGAACAGTATTATGAGGTTAGCTAGCTCTTCTTTTCGTATATATACTAGTAGTTTCTTAGTTTATCTATCAGTTGCTGTGTCCATCTCATACTCGATTTCTTACAGATTAGAGAACCCTTCTCCATAATGTCTGTTGTCAAAAGCCCAATGGGTCTTATGGTGGGATTCATGTTGGTGGTCATGTTCCTAATGCCCAAATTAGTGGAGAACATGGGTAAGTGCTTTTTTGTCTTAGAAGTTTTATGTTTTAGTCAAGGACTTGGTGTGGAACTTAATTTGCTCATGGGCACTTCCTGAGATGAAAGGCATGCCTTAGTAATGTATTATTGCATTCACTGACACAGAGATTTTCATAATTACGTATTCTTGTCATTGTTGAATATTTTGGAATAAAGCACAACTGGATTCTCCTTTTTTTGCATGTAATTGTGATCAATTCTTTATAATTTACACTACTGTTGCATGGACTTGCTAGTTTTGCACTTCAGTGAAATGGTTTTTGATAGATGCCTTGCTGTTGCTATGTGGGTAACTTTTGATAAGATTAATTGGTTGTGTATGGCAACAGATCCTGAGGAAATGAGGCGAGCACAAGAAGAAATGAGGCAACAAGGGGTTCCTTCCATAGCAAGCTTATTGCCAGGAGCACAAAGAAGCTGATAGAGATGAACCTGCATTCAAATTGTGATAATCCACTCCAGCATTGTGACTCAGAGGCTTTATTGGTGTCCACGGAATTTTCAGGCTCACAATTACCAATTGCTGACTCATCAGAAACTGATACTATGCTTATTCTGGAAGATGTTAACAGTACTGCGATAGACTTGCATGGAGACTTTTCTCGCTTATTTGGATTAATTATGATTTTAAAGATTTTGTTCCAAATCCATTATTATTATTATTTTGCTTGAAGAGTAGAAAATTTCTTATCCTACTTTCTTGCTATGTCTTTCTGCTGATGTGAGTGTCAAAGTTGCTCTAATTGAACAAGAATATGATGTTTAGGCTTGTTTGGCTGTGGGAGAAAAAAAAAAAAAAGCTTTGTTTTAAAAAATTAATAACCAAAAAAAATCCCAAAAAACACTTCTCTTAACAGGATTAAAATTTTGCCTTTAAAAATTAATAATTTTTTTGGGGTAAGTTTTGCATCAGCCTACAAGTCCATAACCGAGTGAGGCCAATAACCTTTGTAGTTCCAAGGCCCAATGGCGTGTGAGGCCCAGAAGCGATTAAGCCGGCCGGCGATATCCAAGGCCCAATAACTATTGGGTCGGCCGGAGAGTCTATTGGGCCGGCCTCAGACACCATTGGGCTGGCCTGAGACGCCAAGCGCCCAATAGTTTCTGATGCCTAATAGCTTCTGAGGCCCACTAATCTTTATAGTTCCATAACCTCAAACGAGTGAGGCCCAATAACCTTTATAGACATAAACAAAACATTAATAAGATTAACATTAACAGCTCGTGTCTTTCCAAAAACCTCTTTCTCTACCTATCAATGGCTATGGAAATGCATTCAAAGTGATATCCATTACCAGATTTTCTCTTTCAATTTCTTTCTTTTAAATCCTTTAACTCAAATCCACTCCACCACCTTCCAATTCTCTCTATCAGATCGTTCACTTCACCTCCTCCTCCTCTTCCTCCTCCTGTAGTTTCAAATACGTATACACCATACATACCAATACTTATACTAATACTAATAAGCAGCGATGGATACTTTACCGACGACGTCAACCAAATCAGATAGGCGATGGAGATCCAAGCCCTTACAGAGTTCAAAACCATCTCTACTCATGGCCTTCTTCTCTTGCCTCGCTTGGCTCTACGTTGCCGGACGGTTCGTTTTTTTTTTTTTAATTCCCTCTCTTTGATCACTCCTCACTTTCCGTTGATTCTTAATTGTTAGATGGATCACGATTCGATAATTTACCAAACAGGCCTACACATTTTTATTATTTTTTCTTTTTTGTTCGTAATCTTTTGGAAATCAACAGATTGTGGCAAGATGCAGAGAACAGAATTGTGCTTTCTAATCTTCTTAAGCTGAATGCAGCTCAGGTTTGCTCTACTTTTTTTTTTCAGGTTAATTTTTAATTCATTTGATTTCTTTTTTGTTTCTGTTAATTTTTTTTCATGGTATTTGTTGGCAGAGACCTAAGGTTCTTACTGTTGAAGATAAACTAGCTGTTCTAAAATGCAAGTATGTTACATTATTTCGTAGAATTTAAATTTTATGAGCTGAAGGTAGTTCCGTGATTTTTCGTATTGGTAATCAATGGAATGATTTGTAGAGATCTGGAGAGGAGGATTGTGGAGGCTGAAATGGAATTGACTCTGGCCAAAAGTCAAGGGTACCTCAAGAATCAGTTACCAAATACTGGGTCTTCTTCTTCAGGCAAGAAACTTCTTGCAGTTATTGGAGTTTATACTGGATTTGGTAGTCGTTTAAAACGAAATGTGTTTAGAGGATCATGGATGCCTAGAGGTGAGTTAGAATTGCCTCTTTCATTGTTTTATTTACCCAGCAAATGTTATTATTGTAGAGATTCAACCTTAATTGGATTGTTTTATTACTGATTGGTCTCACATTGCTTTTGGAAGGGCATGTTGTGTACTACTTCCATCCGTCTTTTTTGGTTTCGTATTGTGATTGTCACCAGTTAAGATATAACCACTAATTGAAAAATTTTCACAAGGTGCCTCAGTTGTTTTTTTTCTTGTTGCAGGTGATGCTTTAAAAAAACTTGAGGAAAGAGGAGTAGTGATACGTTTTGTAATTGGGCGGAGGTTACCTCTGAGGCTTTAAACCTTATTTCAGCATTGCCCCAACTTATTTATTCTTGCTTTCATTCCACTTGTATTACCACTGTTATATTGCACTATTTCATGCAATGAACAATGCAGTAACTCTCTTTGTTTTTAATTGCCAGTGCTAATCGAGGTGATAGCTTGGATCGTAATATTGATGAGGAAAATAGATCGACAAAGGATTTCTTGATTCTTGTAGGTGATGGAATTTTGAGATTCATTTTTATGTTCATCAAATATATATTATGGCATTCTGTCTAGTAAGATGACATGTTCCTCAATTGTGAACCAACGCAATAACATTTTGAAGTTATTGATCCCTTAGTTTCCAAAGGAGAATTGTTGATGAAAACTAGAATCCATCTACTGTTAAAAAAAAAAAAAAACCTGGATTCTCTTCACTTTTTGAGTCAAATGAATTGTGGAGTATTCCTCTTATTGGTGATTGTGTTGGTTCTATAAGTTAAGAATCTGAGTTTAGTTCTTATTAATTTATCAGGATGATCATGAGGAGGCACACGAAGAATTTCCAAAAAAAGCAAAATTTTTCTTTAGCACTGCAGTACAAAATTGGGATGCAGACTTTTATGTGAAAGTTGATGATAATATAAATCTGGATCTTGGTATTACTTCAAAGTTTCATCCATCTGCCTAATTATTCCTTAGAACGTTCACTTTATTGGTTATACCTGTTTCCTTCTTGACAGAGGGGTTAATTGGACTTCTTGAACATCGTCGTGGTCAAGATAATGCTTATGTCGGGTGCATGAAGTCAGGAGATGTGATAGCTGATGAGTACGTCCTTTGTAATGTCTAGTTTCAGTCTAATTGTGTTTGCCCATCTTGTTTGCTATATTATACTTTGTACTTATATGCATATGTGTCATTACAATATATATGCTGAATAGAACTTTTCACTGAGGTTTCTAGATTTCTCTTGCCAATGTCTGTGGAGTTGTCGAGTGTGTTTTGTACAGATTACTAGTACTAGCATATTCTGCTTCTTGAATAGGTATTGTTATCCTTGTCAAGTGGTAGAAAGTTTTATGTCTGAACCCTTTGAGTAGCTCCATTATTTCTGTTTTTTGTGCTATGTTTTTAACTATTAGCTAATTCTAACATAATTCCTTAAATTGGTTCAAATTTCTCTTTTGTTATTTCTGGTTTGCCTAAAGTATTTATTCTAAATGTGGCAGGTTTTAAGTATCTAAACTTTTATTGATTTTCAGGGGAAGGCAATGGTATGAACCTGATTGGTGGAAACTCGGGGATGAGAAATCGTAAGTGCTTTATCTTTATTGTATGAATGGTGTGTGGCTACTAATGCTGCTGGAGTGGCGACAGTATGAAATTTGACCATATCTACATTTTGTTGTTTCAGATATTTCCGACATGCGTCTGGCGTACTTTTTATACTCTCCAAAAATTTGGCTCAGTATATTAACATAAACAGGTTAGTTGTGAATCCTGCAAACGCTGAAGTTTTGAGTGTATAGTCTATCATTAAATTGTGGAAGTGAGGATAAAATTAGGTTACGACTTTGCCCAGTTCTCATTGCGGCTTGGCTCATAATTAGAACCTTGCCTAATTGCAATATCATGTTTGCACAAATAGAGAATTATAGAGAGATCAGGTGCTGAACTTCAAGTGTCCAGCCTCTGCAATTTTACATATTGTTATTTATTCTCTTAACTAGATCCTAGTTGCAATATGATCATGGACTTCAATCAATTTCTGCATATTCTTATTATTTCAATTACTTATTGTGTGCAGTGCATCTCTAAAGTTTTATGCTCATGATGATATATCAGTGGGATCTTGGATGATGGGTCTCCAGGCAACCTATATAGATGACAATCGTCTTTGCTGCAGTAGCATTAAACAAGGTGAACTTGATGCCGTGCTGTCGTTTTGAATTGGGCATTTTCCAGTTAAGCTTTTTCTTTTTATTTATAGGCCAGCTTTTCCCCTGCAGATAAAGTATGTTCTCTTGCATGATCGGAAAAGAGAGGCAACCTCTTACCTTGCTGCGCGGGGACATTGTCCATGTGGTGGAATTCATACATTGGGTTCACAGTGGATAGTACAGTACACATTTCTTCATTGCATTTTCTTGTAGTTAGGATCATTGGAGCATTCGGTAGATAATTCTTTTAGTTGCTCAGATTGGTTGGATACTTCTGTAGAATGAGCAGAGGCTAACAACATTGTGAGCTCCAAAAATGTCGACATTTGGCATGTTACTGCTATCACAAGTTTGTTGAAATGATTACCAACACAGCTTCTTTCCTGTACAAGTTTTTCCCATAAAGCTTGTTTGCCATTGCTTGCTGGAACGATCAGTCCAACTTCTGAAAATTTAAATATAATTTATTATTTTTTTTATTTTTACTATTTTTGTATCCTTTTATATACTTTTAGTTAAACCATATTTTACTGTTCTTATTTTTAAAATTGGTTTTCAGAAGAGAAATTACTAAAAGTATAAAATGACAATTTCATGAAAAAACTATGGAAATTAGTTGGAAACCAGCAGCACTATTAAAAAAAAAAAGTAAATGTTGAAAGATGTTTGCGGCTTTTGAGGTGCTATTCGAATTAAATTATATTAGTTATAATATTGGTGAATTTGTGGTGCTATTCAAATCAAATTGTATTCGAATTAAATTGTATTAGTTATAATATAGGTGAACAATTATTTATAATACGGGTGGTGCTATAAAATTTTTATAGCATTGAAAAATTCCAAAAGATCTAAATTTTTTTAATCTTTTCGGTCAAAAAAAAAAAAAAAATTTTTTTAATCTTAAGTGAACCTTTTAATCCGAAAGGTCTTACTTATCCATTAATTATTATGACAAAAATGAATAGAGAGAGAGTACGAAGAGAAACAGCATACAAAGCAAATGGGAAGTCTAATAAGATGCTACAAGCCTCTAAGCTCCATCCGTTTATCTCCGCCACCACACTCACTACTCCGTTCAACAATCCGTCTAGCTCCGGTCACCACCACCAGAAGAAGAACCACCATCTTCTTTCGCGTCTTCACTTCTCTAAGCTCATCTCATCCTATAATTAACGAAAAACTTAACGGCGCTGATGGAACTGCAACTCCATCAACAGAGCTGTCTCTGTACAATACAATGAGTAGAAAGAAGGAGCTTTTTAAACCTAAAGTTGAGGGTAAAATTGGAATGTACGTTTGTGGTGTAACCGCTTACGATCTTAGCCATATTGGCCATGCTCGCGTCTATGTCACTTTCGATGTTCTGTACAGGTCACTAACCTCTCTAGCTCTTGCTCCATTTTCAGAACTTTGCTGCGAATATTTTTCACTAATTAGGGTTTTGTGATTGCTTAATTAGGCAGATATCTAAAGCATTTGGGCTATGATGTTTGCTATGTCCGAAATTTCACAGATGTTGATGATAAGGTGTTTTTTTTTTTTCTCTGTTACTTTTATTTATGCAAATTTGAGATGTAGGTTTGTAGCTTAGCTGCTATTTGGCTTAATAACTAGAAAAAAAAAATTCAAACTTTTGCATCACAATGTTGTAATACTTCATATTTATATAAGCATTTTGAGTTGATTTTTTTACTGGTTAAATAAAATTGCTTCAAAATTGTGTTTATTATAATGTTAGGATAAAATTTGAAACTTTGAGTTATTATCATGTGTGTATCTGTTTAATGTGACAAGGGATTGGTGATTTTGTACTTTGGATATTGGCTGCCAAGTGCCAACTATCTTTTTCTTTTTATATTGATAGGACAGGATAACTGAGTTGTGCTTTTCGAATTCTGTAGATAATTGCTCGAGCAAATGAACTAGGGGAAGATCCAATTAGTTTGAGTAGACGGTACTGTGAAGAATTCCATCATGATATGGTGTATCTTCATTGCTTACCCCCTTCTGTTGAACCACGCGTGTCAGATCATATGCCCCAAATAATCGACATGATCAAACAGGTAACTTTTCTGACCCTAATAGAATGTCAATAGGAAAAGTTTGATGCTCTGTGCATTAATATCTTGACATGCTATCTTTCCAGATTCTTGATAATGGATGTGCCTACAGAATTGGTGGGGACGTTTATTTTTCAGTAGATGAGTTTCCTGAATATGGAAAATTATCTGGGAGAAAACTGGAAGATAACAGAGCTGGTGAGCGAGTGGCTGTTGACTCAAGAAAGAGAAATCCTGCGGATTTTGCGTTGTGGAAGGTAAGTGATCTAGGGCATTTTTTGTAATAGACATAAGAAATAAATGCATAACATCACCTGCATTATACAAGATGATCAGATTCAATGTTGCCTATGTCTCTTGAAACCTGCCTAACTCTTAGTATATGCTGATTTTTGTATTGTAATAGTGCATATGCAATCTATATTGTAGATTGAATATGTAAATCAAATGTCAATATAATCATTGGCCTAGGTATTCATCTAGATACTTTTAATTAGTTAGCTTCTGCAACTTTTCAGCAGCAAAGAAATTAGATATGCATGAAGCGATAATTAACATATGCCCCTATAAATTGGATGATATATCTATGCTTTCAAAAGAACAGCTAGAAAGAGGAAATAGCAGTACTTTAATAGTTGGTCTAGTTTGACATGCTCTGTTTTTCCTAAATATATATTTTTTTTCTTGATAATTTTTTAGTCTGCAAAGGAAGGTGAGCCCTTTTGGGAGAGTCCATGGGGCCCTGGAAGACCAGGATGGCATATTGAGTGCAGTGCCATGAGTGCTGCTTATCTTGGTCATGCTTTTGACATCCATGGGGGTGGAATGGACCTTGTGTTTCCCCACCATGAAAATGAGATTGCTCAGAGTTGTGCTGCATGCAGAGATAGTAATATAAGCTACTGGGTACATAATGGATTTGTCACTGTTGACTCAGAGAAAATGTCCAAATCACTTGGGAACTTTTTCACAATTAGGCAGGTAAAAGAATTCTATAGATTGTTGAGTGACACTCTAGTTCTTTGTTCATGGTTCAATTTTACAGGCTTAGACTTATTTGGACTGATAGTTTTGTTAACATGATTCTTTTGAACATTTATCTTTGCTAGGTTATAGAACTTTACCATCCCCTGGCTTTGAGACTCTTCTTGTTAGGGACCCACTATCGTTCTCCAATCAACTATTCTGATGTACAGCTTGAGAGTGCTTCTGAACGTGTTTTTTACATATATCAGGTATCACATTATGCAAATCTTAGCCTCCACCTTTTTCTTGACAGCCAGCTTTTGTGAATCACATTTGTTTTTTCTGGCTTAATTCATTGGTTCATGGCTGCAAAGATGCTGCAAGTGACACGTTTTGTCATCACTTGTTCTTTTTTTTTTAATTTTTATTTTTTTAATGTCATTTGACTCTCACAGTTCATTTGGTTGCAGACGTTACATGATTGTGAAACAGTCATTGGCCAGCATGAGGTGGCATTCGAGAAAGATTCTGTCCCATCTGACACTGTAGATAGCATTAATAAGTTTAATGATGTTTTTGTCACCTCGATGTCAGATGATCTCCATACACCTGTTCTATTGGCTGCGCTGTCTGATCCATTAAAAATCATGAATGACATGTTACATACCCGAAAGGTAACAAGCAGAACATTTTCTTTCATTAAGGTTAGATTTGCTACTTGGATATGGTGGATGCATTGGTTGGAGGCAAGGTAACTCCATGAAACTGAAAGAAATCATGTTTACTTACTCTCTTTTGCAATCAACTTTATTTATTTAATTGTTTATTTTATTTAGGTGTTACTTATCTCATTCACCTTCTGCTAGAAATCTTTGTGTAATTTGCAATTAAATGAATGTTCTATGCAGGGGAAGAAACAGATTAAGCGGCTAGAATCGCTTGCTGCTCTAGAGAAAACAGTCAGGAACGCACTGTCTGTCTTGGGGTTGATGCCAACTACTTACCATGAGGTACGCATGTACATGCATACACACGCACGTGCGTGTGCATATACGTGCACGCACACGCATATGAGCGCACACACGTGGGCGAGCCCAACCCTAGCTCTATGGCTGTTTAAGGGGTTTTAACACTTATAAACACTCTTAGATATAATTAAACAAATATCAATATTTTGACTACACAAATTCAGGGAATATTTAAGCCTGCACTCGCTAAGTGCTCCTCAGCCGACTAGGCTGAGCAGCACTTAGCTTCAAGTGATTGTCCATACTGTGGATTAATCTTCCGTTGCAGTGTGGCAAAACATTTACACCCTGCATGCGAAGCTATCTCCAGCTTAAAATTCAGTAAAAACTATTTACTCCCACAGGTTCTGCAGCAACTGAGAGAAAAAGCACTCAGGCGTGCGAAGTTAACAGAAAACCAAGTATTGCAAAAAATCGTAGAAAGAACCGAAGCAAGAAAGAACAAAGACTATGAAAGATCAGATGCTATTAGAAAGCATTTAGCTGCCCTTGGAATTGCTCTTATGGACAGTCCAGATGGTACAAGTTGGAGACCAGCTATTCCTCTCGCTATGCAAGAACAGCAAGTTGCTGCAACATGAACGGTTTCTAGACTTAGATTCATGATTCCGTCTTTTGAGATTAGAGCCTACTTGCAAGTTGCAATGAAACTTGGAAAATTAGTTTTGGAACTCAGATACAAAATAGGACTATTTATATTGGGTTGAGAAACTGTAAATGTGATTTTACAACAGTGCATTTTTTTTAGGTGACCATGTAATAATACATTTTTTTTCCCCAAATCCTCATATCAACAAACTATACAGCTGATTTCATATCTATACATGAAAAAAGCAGAAATTATCAATTTTTATTTACTCAGCTTGCACAGGCAGGAACTGTTATGTTAGCTATCTGAACAAAAACAACAGAGAAAGGAGCAACAGTTATTGGACTGGAGAGGCTAGTTTTTATTGGCTGCAAGGAAGGAATAGCTCCAGTTGAATTTACAGTAATTGTTTCCCCATTTAAAAGTATTGTCTGGCTGTGCAAGTCGCCATTCTGAGCTGTTAAATGATATTCGTCCCTCGTTTGTTCATCAGGTTTAGAAATAAAACCCCTAGACACTCGAGCAAATTTTTCTCTTGGATTATTGTAGTCTTGCATTGTCCAAGTTACATTCCTACCAATATTTTCAGTTGAAATGTGGACCTGAACGGTAGTGCTACAATCGAGGTTGATTAAAAGCAATGTGATTCCTTGCTGCAATGGTGAAAATTCAGTGCGTTTAGACTAGTGAATATGCTGGCGTTTATGCTTGCTTAGTTAAGTTTTAGGATTTGACTCACAGTTTGTTTTGAGCAGTGAGCATAAGCACGCATTTTATTTGTTCCGGTGAAACTTGTGGACAGGGCATTTCTTCCCATCAAACGGTGCCAGAGAAGAGCACTGAAACACAGAGATAACAACAGTAGTCAACAATGCACATGTACATAGGTAGCAACACTAACACATCATATGCAAGAATCACCTGTAGTAGTCAGGATTTGGGACAAAGGTGTTGGTGTTGAGTAAGCCATAGTTTCCACCAACCAATGTTTGTCTACAATAAGTTTTTGTATCGAAAGATGCTGCCATTCCTAGCTGGTCTAGGTACCTGTTTCATTAGTGTAAAACAAGATTGATCAACGTCCAGATTCTGTAGAACCAAACAAAACATAATGCACCAAATCTGAAGCTCTAAGTTACCAGAAGCTAAACACAAATGCATTTGTGACAAGATTATGGCCACTGTTGTAAGCACCTCCTGCCTCTCCAACCCAAGCAACTGCTTGTGTCCCTGAATTCTTTAAAATTCCTTGAAGTCTGCTAAATGTCTGGGAGCCGCCATCGAGATACGATGGATCTAATATCTTGTCAATGAGGTGATTATCAACACCTACAATTGAAACAGAGGAAAGGAATTGCTTCATCTTATAATTTTAGCAATGAAGTGTGACACTATCATAATCAATACCTGGGCCGAGGTTGTAAATGTGTTGAGTGACTACTTGAAGAGATTTAGGTGTTTTATCAATGAATTCCGCAAACCAATTTGCATCAAAGAAACCTCCAGGTGCTAGGACTAATGGCTTATCATCAAAACCTGCATAAATAGTTTGTACTATGTTTTGTAGCGTGTCTACATCGGATGCATATTGGTCTGCTGCAACTCTGGTTCCAACTCCATTTCCACTCAATTCATTACCTGACAAGCAGCCAACGTTTCTATAAGAGGTTTAGCATAAAATTAAAGAGTAGATAATAGTTCTTACCCAGCTCCCAGCCATGAATTTTGTAGCCCCTGTTGACAGTGTATCTTATAAGAGATTCAGCATCACTTGAATTCCAAGCTCCAACCGCAGAACCATCAGAAGCTATAGTTCTGCCTTTAAGTGCATTTAAACCAAAAACAATAGAAGCTCTGTATTGAAAATTCAAAATGAAAACTTTCATCATATTAATGTGAAGTTGTTACTTCATATATATATTTGTGGAAAAAAATAATAATAAAACTAGTGAAAATTCTGACTGACCCAGCATGGTTGAAAAAATTGTTTAATTCATCCCATCGAGACATAGGTAAGCAACCTTGTGAAAAACCAAACATCTCTGAACTATTCTTGACAAATGAAGTACAAGGATCACCTTGCATCTCATATATGACTTTATCTTGCAAGGTGCCTCCCATTCTAATTTTCAGGGGAGAGAAAGCTGCAACACAAACGCAATCAAACCCATGTTATTTCTCGTTAATGAGCATGCAAGATCTTACGGTATAATAATTCTTTTCTTTTTTTTACCTTTTACGGCATTTAGCAATATTGGGTTCGTAAGATCCTGCAAATATTCCAATAAGAAACAAAAAAGATTAGAGCTTGCTTTGTTTGACATAAATGATCTATAGCTGTTGAAGAAGAGAACTTACAAGATTAAGAAAAGAAGCTCTGCCCCAACTACAGGTTCCATAGTCACATTTATCAGGAGGCCACCAGTCTAAAGTAGCACAGATAAAATCATGGTCAGTTGCTCCAATTGGAGCTGTGCCATTGATGAATACAGTACCTTCTTCTATGCTCTGTGAAGCCACTAAGCCTGGGCTTTTACTTAACCAAACAAGCCAAACACATAAAAACAAGACACTGAACAAGATTCCCATTACATAAAACAATCTATTTCGCTTTGGCTTTGTGTCTAGATCATCAGTTTTTAAGGATGCCATGTAAGACAGGAGTGGTTAAATAATTAAGGACAAATACATATATACTATATTACAGTTACACTGTTCTACGTGTTTGTAGCAGAAAGAGAGAGACAGAGAGTTAGGATTTAACTATCCAATTATATGCATATGAAAACAGTAATACAAAACAATATCTTCTGCATCTTCTGGTGATATATTTTTTTTTTTTTTGGTCAGAGCATCTTCTGGTGATGATTAGTTATGTTTTAAGCAATCAAATTCTGTGTTGAATATTAAATGTTTACTTCTTATCTTTTGTCATCAGTCAACTTTCAAAATCGCCAATCTTTTACAAGTGTCGTTAATGTTTTAAATAAGGGCGTCGCTAAATATGAACTTGGCTCCAATATTTAATTTGACGCTGACGATAAAGTTTCACCAACGCAGACGTCACGTAATGATTTGGTAAAATTTTTTATCCTCAAATATTTTCTCTGTAAATTTGTACCCGGATTAATTAGCTGTCGCAAAATGTAAAAATAGCGTCACTGTAGGCAGAAATTTGATGACTGTTTAATTAGTTGTTGCCAAATGTAAATAATCGTCGCTGTAGGTTCCAAAGTAGAATTTAGAGTGCATTTCGATTGGAAAGGATTACTGAGGGAAAGCTAATTTCTTTAATAAAAAGTTGGGTAGGAGATTCTCGCTTATCAAATTTAGGATGACCTAGGCCAGTGCCACCATTGCTAAACTATATGTCAAATCATATATATATAGAAAAACCTCCATCAAACACATCTATTACCAGAGCATATACGTATTATTTAATACCAAACTTATTTATCTTCTATAATTTGATTGTTTAACTAGTGTATGTAATTGAATGAGCTAAATGAGGTGGCAGAAATTGAATTATAGTTCATGGGAGGTTTTCTTGAAATCTTTGTAGGTGGATACTGGATATATCTATTTTTTGCACAACTGCTCATCATAATATGCATATGATAAAGAGCAGATTGCTTTAATTATTAAATGTAGACAAAGGCGTTGGTAAATGTTATTAGCAAGCATCACTAGTTCTATGTGTCAAGATTCTTGAAGTTGTCTTTAAATATTTTTTGCTTATGCCACAAGCCAGCCAGCCAATCAGTGTACTCTTATCTATAAGGTTGGTTGAAGTCAAACAATAGCAAGTGGGATTGAACAATTAGGAAGAAATGGTGAAGTGTGGATGTGGTGAAGGGAGGGAAGAAGGGTCTCTTCCAACTTTAGCAAACAAATGTCAGCTTGAACTCGTCAAGCATATGCATGATTACAATCCAAGTGCGTATAGACCGTGGGGTAAGTCCACTCATAGTGATTTGCTCTTTAAATTTATCATTTTGCATTTAACTTTTGTGCCCACCATTCAAAAGATAATTACTGAATTTATAGAGCATATATGTCAATTCAAATGTGCTTAAAACTGTTCAAAACACCCAAAAAAAAAAAAAAAAAGGGTCCTTGTTACTATTAATTGTAGATTTGTGGTTGTGGTTGAAATGGACCTAAATGGGCAGTACCCTTTCCTCGGCATGGGCTAAAAACATATTCAGCCTGCTCCAAAAAAAAAAAAAAAAAAATCTTTGTTGGCTGGCTGTTGCCTGAGAGGCCGAGACTAATGCTGAATTTCTAGTTGATTTCGACCTATATCATGGCTACTAGGGTGGGCATATGTCGGTTCGGTTCATAAATATATAAAACTGAAATGAATAATATTCAGTTCGGTTTGATTTATGTAAAAAAATTTTAAAAATCGAATCGAACCAAAATATTTCGGTTTGGTTCGGTTTAAAATTTTGGTTTGAATAAATGAGTTTTTTCATATATGACATGAAAAATCATAATAATTATGATAAACTAAATTTATCAAAAAAATTACAAAAATTTAAAAAATAAATTAC
>CATIWK010046741.1:0-13930 GCA_949634005.1 Mallotus japonicus | reverse complement strand
AGTTTAATCAATTAATTGAGATTGATGAAATTGGATTTATGCTTATTGCAATGATTCTAGCATATCATGAAATCTAATTTCAATGAAAGGTTTAATTATTAATTTATGCTTAATTAATATTAGATATTAATTGAGAAATTAAATTAATAAAGAATATATATGTTATTTCTCATTTACTTGGATTAAGCCCAATAGTTGTGGATATAAGCCCAAAAGAGTTTTGGACTTATAATTAATCTAATTAATTGTTTAAGCCCATAAACATTGTTTAAGCCCACTTGTATGATGGATTGGGTTTTGGATCAAGAGTTGATACAATGGAATAGCCCAACTCCATTAAGTAATATATTTGATTTTGATAAATCAAATATTAATTAAAAAATTAATTGACATGTGTAAGTCAATTGGGATGTAGAGAATTACAAGAGTTGTAATCTCTACATCCTCCACTAAGAAAATAATTGACTTATATAATGTTAATTAATCATTATTTACGGGACATTAATGATGTCATCTTCCACTAAGCTTAATCTCCAACCAATAATATCTAAAAAGCATATTTGATATTATTAAGGGTTGGTGAGTGGGAAAAGATGGGATTAGATATAAGAAAGAAAAGAAACAATAAAGACATATACAATTAACCTTAAGAAATATTCTTGTAGAGATCAAAAGAGAGAAAGCTTGAGAAGTCTATCAAGAGAGGATTCAAGCTTCCATTTGATCAAGACAAGAAGGAGATTTGCTAAAGCTTGGTGTTTCAAGCTAGAGGTCTCACATTTGGGAGACTTAAGAGTTGATTCAAGTGTTGAATCAAAGCAAAGTCAACCATTGTAGTAGAATAATTGTGGTCATCACCAAACTTGGAAAACTAGTAAGTTTCTTAAAGCTTAGAAATCCTAAGTTGATGATTTCTTGTGTTTGTGATGCCATGATTGTTTAGCTATGTGATAATTGCAAATTGGATCCTAGGAATTGGAATTATTGATTAGATCAAGGATTATGCATGTTTGAGTAAATTTTTTGAAATTTTCCTTACTAAGCATGAGATGTCTTAGTTTCATAATCAATTCCTAATACAAATACACTACTATCCGGACAATTATGCATTCAACAATTGAATATTTCCATGCCTTTTTATATGGCACTCTAGAGGATGAAATCTATATGGAATAGCTGCCTGGCTTCATCAATTCCAACTTTCCTGACCATGTTTATCGTCTACATCGGTCCTTGTACGGGTTAAAGCAAGCTCACCGTGCATGATTTCCTCAGCTCTTTGATTTTCTCATTCAATTGGGCTTTCAATTCTCAAAGGCCGACACCTCATTATTGATACGGAAGAACGGTACTTCTAAGCTTTTTATTCTAATTTATGTATATGATATATTCGTTACTGGCACTTCTTCCTCTCTTATGGATTGGTTCATGTCTCAAATTCAGTCTATTTTTCCTATTCGTGACTTAGGCAAACTCAATTTTTTCTTGCGCATGGAAGTTTTACGTTTAGCCGATGGCCTTCTTCTCTCTCAGGCCAAATATATTTTGGATATTCTCACAAAATTTCAGATGGAAGACTGTAAATCTTGTCATACACCCATGGCTATCTCTCTACCATTGACAAAGACTTCGGGTGATTTGTTTGAACATGGGGATCTTTATTGCCAACTCATTGGTGGTTTATAGTATGTCACTATCAGCCATCCTGACATTGCTTTCAGTGTTAATAAACTTTGTCAGTATATGCATTCTCTTACTACCCTTCACTAGCAAGCTTTAAAACTTGTTATTTGCTACTTGCAACATACAAAGCACTATTGTCTCTTCTTCTCCAAACACTCTTCCTTTGTTATTGATCAATGTTTTTCGAACAGTGATTGGGATAGCTATCCTCATGATCGCAAATCAACTAATGGCTATGCGGTTTATTTGGGCACTAATTAAATATCTTGGATTGCTAAAAAGCATCCCACCATAGCTAGATCATCCATGGAGAGTGAATATAAATCTATGGCTAATGCTACAACTAAGATTATATGGTTGCATTCTTTGCTCACTGAATTAGGGTGTTTATCTTCTACTCATGCTACTTTGTGGTGTGAAGGGGGTGTTAAGGGATTCATTTATTTTGTAATTCAAATTATATCTTATCTTCTTGTAATTAACTACTTGTATTTGCTTGTATTTCAAATATTTATGTCTCTATATATATACTTATGTAAATCATCTGAATTCAATGTAAGTGAAAAACTTTTTCCCTATTATTATTCTTGACAGAACTTTGCTCAAGTAACCTTCAGCACTTCTCAATTTTTATTATGTTCTATTCAACCTTTAAACTTTTGTTTTGAACATATCTAACTCCTATAAATACATAAAATTGAAGTATTTTGTAAATGAATGTTGATATGGATACAAGAGAAACTTTTATAAACTAAAATAATGTTTAATGGAAGAAAGAATATAATTAAAAGTAAATATTTCCTAGCTCTTTTAATATTAGTTTTTAATTCTATATATATTATTTTGAAGCTAATTTTAGCATTTTTTGTGTTTAAAATCATTTGAAATTAAATGTTTATCCGTTTTGATATTGTATGAGTTAAATAAAATCAAAAGTACAAATTGAAATGTGAAAAAGGTTCAAAATAAAAGTTTAAAAGTTGAATAGAAAATAATAAAAGTTGAGGAGTCCCATAAATTAATAGTGTAAAGTTCAGGGGTGAAACTATGCATTCAACCATATATCTGTATTCTTATAAAATTATAGAAAAATTAAAAAATTGGTTAATCCATTAACAAAATATTCATAAAAAATTTTCATATTATTATAAATAAATAAATAAATTTATTATTAGTTTTTGATATTGTAAAAATTTGGGTATTGATTTGTTATAAAATAAACCACAAGTCAAAATATAAAACTACAAAGATATTTCTTCTTTTTATCAAAGTGATATGACTAAAATACTCTATGTCACGTCATCATTTTTAATGGTATTAGACAATTTGCCTCTATTTCCTGATAGTTTGAAGTACAAGGTACCAGTTGTAACTCAAATCACATATCAAAAAATTATTAGGGTTGAAAACAAAAGTACTTTTTATACTTTTCCCTATTTTTTGTCCCTTTATGATAGATGATAAAAATTCCATCTTGGCTTTCAGAATGACTTCCCAAACACTGGTAAAAAATTCCATCTGTATGTTATGCCCTGGTTTGGGATTTGAATCCTCCAATATTTTGATGGAGCTAGATCTGAAACATAAGAATTGAGATTTAATGAAAAAGAAAATTTAATTTTGCAAAAAAAAAAACAATTAATATTGTCATTTGCTCATTAGGTTTAACAATTGCCTCTATTAATTTACCTAAATGCATATCATGTATTGCTCAGTTTCCCAACCTGTGGTGTAATTATGCATCATTCTCATATTAGTTGCAGCTTCGTATAAATCATATACTAACTTTCTCTCTAAAAATATAGAAAAAAGGGGTATGTGCACCAATATTTGCCATAAAAGGACCAAGTCATAACAAATGAGAAGCTATACGATTCAATTCCAACATAATTACTCTAATATAGCTAGCTCTTTTAGGCACTTGAACATTTACTAACAATTCTGGACCTCCAATTCTTCAATATTGGTTGATTTGCTCGGTAAAAGAGTGGAGTCCAAGTTGAAGTTGATTGACTTGAAGAACTCTGATTATTCTCATAGTCATCACAAGGTAAATGAACTCCACACTTTATTACCACTGCGCTAGAGCTAGAGCTTCCACCATCATCAACGAAGAACTCAAATGAAGCCCTACTGGAATTGCATTGAGGTTTCTTAAAATATACACTTGAAACCCAGAACAGAGTGTGGTATGAACACACCAATTTCCCACGTTCATCTATTGAGTGACCATGCCTTCCTAACTGAGAAATGGATCTGGTTTGATGTCTCAAGGTTGATCCAGAGTCAGCCATAAAGCTTAAGTTACATCTCACATAAATGGAGCCCAAAGAGTGATAATCATTGCATGCAACAACAGCACATAAGACAATAATTATAGGCTCATGTGGATATGATCTCAATGAGAACTGTAAAGAAGATCCACTGTTGTTTTGATACATCATTCTTTGTGGCACATCACTTCCGGTTGCACAATGCCCAATATCAAATCTAAAACCTTTTGCAGTTAGGCCCTCATGGAAATGTTTCAGTTGTGGTGACAAATTTTGAAGTTTCAATAGTGTATCATCCGCAAACTTTTTGTACTCATTTTGATCCAAATTCACACAATTATCAACATCAAGAAACCACAAGGAATCCATATTTTCTTTTGATAATGATTTTAAAGATGTGCAGCTGTTCACAAGCAAAAACTCTGTAGCAATTGGAAGATCCGGTAAACATACAAGTTTTCTGCAGTTCCTTAAATTAAGTCGGTGCAACTTAGGAAGTAGTTTTATGCACGTAGGTAGCATCTCAAAATCATTCCCTCCTAAATATAGTTCCCTCAATGAAACTAAAGAGCCAATGCCATCGGAAACCTGTGTCATACCACAATCCTCAAAACTAACCCATTGTAAAGAGGACAAACCAGCCATTATAGCGGGCAGTTTCAGTCCTTTGCATCCCCTACAATATAAATTTTTAAGGTTGCTCAATCTATTGATGGAGGATGGTAGTTCTTTAATTCCACTTTCAACTGCATAAAGGTCCTCTAGAGATTCTAAATCCCCCAAGTTCTCAGGTAATCCATTGAGATTTAAACAATTGCTTATATTAAGACGTGAAAGAGACCTCAACTTACAAATGTCATCTGGAAGATTCATCAGTTTTGAGCACCCCTCAAGATTAAGAACTTTTAGACATTTCAACTCACCAACATTGCTTGGAAGACTCTCCAGCCCAATGCATGATTTTAAGGACAATTTAGTAAGTAGAGACCGATGACCAATTGATGAGGGAACTTGTTGTATTGCAGTTCCATTTAAAATAAGATGTCTTATCTTCTGTGGAACTTCTGGAAACTCTAACATTTTTGAGCAACCTTCAAGACAGAGAAAATCAAGATTTCTCAGATCATAGAACCTCGGAAGACTGCTGAGATTTTCACAATGTCCGAGATCCACATATGAAAGCTTGCTGACATAACGAATGGATGAGCGAATTTCAGCCAAATTCTTGCAGTGCCTCAAACATAAAACCTCAAGTTTTGGTAGTTCAAACAAGTCAGGTATCTTGATTAGATTCACAGAGTAGCTGAGGTCTAAAACTTTCAAATTTTCCAGGCACTGCAATCAAAAATCACAAAATGAATACATCCAGACATTACTAAGGTATCTTACACATATTATATTCATGAAAAAGCATACCTGGTCATCATTGCAAAGCTGTTGAACTTGGCTATGAACCAGATGAAGCTTAACAAGATTGTTTGTATAGAAATTCAATGGTAAAGATTTTAAAGGATATTGAAACCAGTACAAGTATCTCAACTCATCTGGCAAAAAACTGAGGCCTTTAGGCAGGTGTACATTAGTTTTTTTGAGGAGCGGATGATAGATGCTGTTTTTCCAATGTTTGAAAATGTCTTTTGTGTAATCAGGAAGGTAGCATTCAAGTATCCTAAGCTAACTCATCTTCACAAATGCTGACGAACAGAGTTCTACGTTTCTAATTTTGGTCACGTCAAGAGATATGCTTTGAACTGAAACTTCTCCCTAATAAAGAAAAACAACAATTAATGGGCATAAACTACAATAAAGCTTAAATTAAATAAGAAAAGCATAAGCTTGAATTCAATTTTGATAAGAAAGAGAGTAGCACTGCGTTTGGTTCTTACCAAATCTTTTGTCAACACATTGTAGATATCTTGAGGGATCCATAACCTGCTACGTTTTCCAGGATTGTTAATGCATTCTTGGTAAACAATATCTTTGCCCATTTGCTGTAGCAAATCATGCATTCCCAACTTCCCTTCCCAATCAATAGCAATGAGAGACTTATCAATTAGACGGCTGATTCCAATTCTTGCATAAAAACCGCAGCTGTCCAATACACTTTCAACATGAGCTTTATCCTCCCAGTTGAAGGAACATGCGATATCAAGAAATATTTGCTTTTCATTATAATCCAAATCTTCATAACTTCTTCTCAGTATCTTCTCAATTTTCTTGTCAGAAACACCCTCAAGCTTTTTCAACTCGTCTTCCCATTCTTCTACACCCTTACTGTACAAATTGGAGCCCAAAACTTTAAGGGCTAATGGAATGCCTTGAGCATACTGTATTGCTCTTTTAGTCAAGTTCAGGTGTGCTTCTGTTGGAGGGTTTTGTCTAAAAGCATGCATGCTAAAGAGTTGGAGAGCTTCATGATTATTTAATGCCTTAACTTCATAAATCTCAGCACCTCCACTAAGGAGAATTTGCTTATCTCTGCTTGTGATAACAATCCTACTCCCTGGACCAAAAATATCAGCAGCTCCTATTAGAAATTCTATTTGCTCGGAATCATTCACATCATCAAGAATTATGAGAACTTTCTTTAGCACAATCTGTCTCCTGAAGCGAGAGGAGAACTTGATGGGAATGCCAACGACATTTGATTCACAGCTTCCTAATAATTTGGAAAGGATTTCAGCTTGCAAACTATCCAATGTGTGCTTTTCCAGTTTCTCTCTGACATTTGCAAGAAAGCATTGGCTTTCGAATTGTGAAGAGATTCGGTCAAATACTTTGCTAGCAACTGTTGTTTTGCCAATACCAGGCATTCCCCAAATTCCTAATGTGCGCACATCTGTTGATTCGCATGATAATAATGATTCAATATCCTTGATGCGTGACTCAATTCCAACAAGGCCATCATCACAGCCATCGTTACAAAGCACTTGATCCAATATCTCTAAAATGTGGTTGACTATTACTTCAACAAGTTTAGATTCGGGCCTAGTTACAGCAAAAGAAAAAGATATTTTAATATCTAAACGGTAATGGGACGTAAAAAAATAACAAAAAAAAAAGCACTCTAACATAAACATTGAGAATTTAATGCATGCAATGATAGAGCATTAGCTCTTGGGGGTGAAAATCTCAAGTTTCAAACCTTCCTCCTAACACTTATGTACTCACTAGGGAAAATGGCCCATTTTATCCCAACTATAGGCCAATTTTCTAAATAATCTTATCTTTTAATTTATACCAATTTAGATAGATAATTTTTTGATTTATTTCAATTTTATCCAACTTTCAATTAATATGTGTAATTACTAACGTGGCTTGCTCACATGTCAAAAATAGTGTTGACGGGGCAAGGAGATCAAAAAATGTCATTTTAATCAAGACTAAAATAAAAAAAAATGATCGGTTCGCTTTGGTTGAAAAATATATAAAACCAAATTAAACTGAAAATATCAAAAAATAACCGAACTGAACTGGATAATGGTCAAAGCCGAATTGAACCAAACCAATCAGTTCTGTTCGATTAGTTTATTCAATTTAACTTTTATATTCTTACAATTTTAAACATATTAGATTTATGTAATTATTGCTACTTTTTATATTTATTTTATTTATTTATTTTTTCGAAAATCAACCGAACCAATTTTCTAAAATGAATTTAAATAATTTTTTATTGAATTTTTTGGTATTAAATAATTTTAATAAGAGTTTAAAGTATTTGAAAATGGTATTATTGATTTATTTTGAAATATTAGTGATAAGCCGATCAAATCAAATCATAAACACCATATAATTTAAAATATTTTAGAAATTTAACTTCAGTTCACTTTAAATATATTTTTGCAATGAAAATTGAACTAAACTGAAAATATTTCGGTTCTTTAAAGTAAAAATCAAACTAATTTTTTTTTTACAACTTAAACCAAACCGAACCAATTCAGTTTTTAGATATTTTTGCTCACCCCTATTTGCCCTGTCAGCACTGTCTTTGACATGTCAACAAGCCACGCCATCAATTACACATGCCAATTGAAAGTTGGATAAAATTGAAAGAAATAAAAAAAATTAACTGTCTAAATTGATACAAATTAAAAGATATGACTATTTAGAAAATTGGCCTAGAGTTGAGGATAAATATGACAATTTTTCCTACTCAATATATACCCTTATCAACCAAAGTTGATTAAAAATAAGGTTATTATATAATTGAACTTTAGTTATTTTTGTTAATCTATCATACTTTTAAAATTATGGCGAATTGGTATATGAACTTTTTGATTTGCTGTAAATATATCCACAATTAAAATAACATGTGCCCATACTGAAATAACATGCCGATATGCCATGCATGTGCAAATTATTTGCTCAAAATACTATATCTACAAAAAAAAAAAAAGAAAGTTAAGGATATCTTTGCAAAAAAAGTTAAAGTTAAAGTTAAGGATAGAAAAATTACTAATTTATTCTTCTAATTTCTACATTGACAAATAAATTTACACATGCATGTCATGTTAGCATGTTATGTCAGTATGTTATGGATTTGCAACAAATTGAAAAGTTCATATACCAATTGGCCATAATTTTAAAAATAGGATAAATTGACAAAAATGACTAAAGTTTATAATAGATTTAAGCAATAACCCTTAAAAATATGTATGATTAATTCTAACAACTATAGTACTAAATATATTTATGGCTAAAAAAATCGTCTAACATAAAAATAATTGAACAATTAATAAATTTGGTAAATTCTTATCATTAATCAGTTTTTTAAAATGCACCAAATGTCAAAAAATTTCAACAAAAATATATATATATTGATGATTATATATTTCACTATTATAATTTCAAAAAAATTTCACTATTATAATAACAAGAAAAGCAAGATGACAGTAAAACAATACTTGGAAAGGACGATCATATAGATTTTTTATTTTTTTTGTATGATTTCAAATAAAAAATCTAAATTTTAGAATAAAAAAATTAATAGAGGTGAACATAAAAGTTAAAAAAATTATAAAGTAAAAGATGAAAATATAACATTACCATCTGGGTAGTATAAGATGGTTGTTTTAGGGGATGAAATAGCACAACTTAGAAAGTTTTTTACGAATTTGTTTTTAACATTTTTTCAAAATCTTTTAGAGGTTTTTCTGTGGAATTGTTTTGGTAAATTTTATCAATTTTTTATAGGGAAATAATAAATGATTTTTATTTTCAAAGAGAAAATAATACTCACAAAAAATATAAAAACTATGTTTTTTAAAAACACAAATAAACATTTAATTTTAATCAAATAATTGATGAATTAGTAAATAGCTTTTAATAGATTTCTTGTGGAATTTTCTTAAGAAATGATAGTTCTCAATCAATTTTTTTCTTGGAAGAAAAATTTTTCTAGGAATGTTTTTTTTTAAAAAAATTTGAATGTAATTTTTTTTTTTAAATTTGAATGTAATATAAATCAATTTACTTGTATTTTTATTTTATTAAAATTGTATTTTTCTTTTCACTCTTTCAGGTAAATTTAATATTTTTATTTTTCAATAATAATAGTTTAATTATTTTATTTCAATAATGTTCAATATATTTTTCTTTCAAAATATATATATATATATATATATATATATATATATAAGTGAAAAAAATAAATTTTTAAATTCAAAATAAAATTGAATCTAATATAAAAAAAAGTCATTTAAATAAATTTACTACTTAAAATAAAATACATAAACACTTTAACCTGTAAAACCTGTTAGAAACACCATTTTAAAAATATTAAAATGAAAAAGTTTGGATACCATTTATATATGGAAGAAATGATCAAATCTATCACAAACTTTGGCACAATTTTCATATGTTATTTTCAAAGTTATATCAATTTAACTATTCAACTTTACAAATTGTATCAATTCTATCCTATTTTAATTTAAGGGTCTAAATATATTTTAAAAATTAATTTTAGATCCTTATAAAATAAATTTATTTATTAAAATATTTTTCTCTTATTTTTTAACAAAAATAAAATGTAAAAGAATATTTTCAAAATATTAATCTTACTACTTTCAAAATAACCTCAAAAATTAATTTTGAAATATTTTCATAAAATTAGTTTTTTTAAAATTATTTTATATATGAAAATCTTCATATTTTAATTTTATTTCTAAAAATTATTTCTTGACTTTCAATTATATTATTTAAAAAATTTCTAATAAAAATTGAACAAAATACAAAAATTATTTTTGAATTATTTTCTAAAGATTGAAAATTTATTTTTCTACAAAAATGATTTTTTTTTAAATCTCGCAATACAAAAAACACAACTTATAAATCAATTATTATATACTCTAATATTAATAAGAATAAAAATATAAAGGAAGTTTTTTTTTAACTATCACTAGCAAAAACAATGGAAATTTTAAGAAATTTTTATTTTTCAAAATGTTTTTTTACCATAATCATATTTTTAATATGCGTTAACTGATACAGTACCAATGTCAATAATCTCTAAGATGTTAGATTTCAACCATATAAACTAAGTGATATGTAGTTGTCTGGACATAAATGAAAGTCTTGAAATAGATTATTGACATTGAAAATATCTCTTTGAAAAAATAAAAAAAACTTCCTTTATATTTTTATTCTTATTTATGTTAGAGTATATAATAATTGATTTTATTAGTTATGTTGTTTATATTGTGAGATTTTCAAAAAAAAAAAATTTCAAAATTTTTTTTTATTATTAGAAAATAATTTTTCAATCTTTAGAAAATAATTCAAAAGATAATTTTTTTATTATTAAAAAATAATTTTTTGTATTTGTGTTCAATCTTTATTAGAAAATTTTTAAATAATATAATTGAAAGTTGAGAAATAATTTTTAGAAAAATTAAAATATGAAGACTTTCATATATAAAATAGGGTAAAAAAAAAATTTATGAAGATATTTCAAAATTATTATTTGAGGTTATTTTGAAAGTAGCAAGATTAACATTTGAAAATATACTTTTACATTTTATTTTTTGTTAAAAATAAGAGAAAAAGATTTTAATAAATAAATTTGTTTTATAAGGATCTAAAAGTAATTTTTAAAGTACATTTAGACCCTTAAATTACAATAGGATAGAATTGATACAGTTTGCAAAGTTGAATAGCTAAATTGACATAACTTTAAAAATATGATATAATTAAAAATTGGACCAAGGGTCGGGATAAGTAAATGGATGTCAAACTTTAAAATCTTTATATTACACCATTTAACCCCAATTTGAATATTGATAGGTTTTTCTCAAAAAAAAAAAAGAAAAAAAGAATATTGATAGGTGAATTAATAGATGAGTATTTAGGCAATTAGGAGTGATCTGATTAATATTTTTATTTATAATTGCGGACGTTTCTAATTTAAGTCCATAAGGCTATCATCTAATAATAATATTAATGGGTGTTTATCACTTTTGTTCTCGAAAAAAAAAAAAAAAAACTTACTTGATATCCAATGAAACAAACCCTGCGATCTCTGCAATTTCTGTGAGAGCATGGCCCCAGCTTTCAACTAAGCAATCCTTGAATTTTTTTCCATGGTTGACAAGTGCATCCCCATAACTTCCCTTCAGCTCTTGCACTTGAGTTGGATTTATTTCGTAAAAAACTGGCAGTACTATTTGTCCCATCAGTTTTCTGCATTCAATTATCCTCACCAGCTCTTCCAAACACCAAGGAGAAAATGCATAGTTTTCCGAGAAAACAACAACCGCAACACGTGACTCTTGGATTGTTTTAAAGAGAGCAGGTGAGATCTCTTCTCCTCTGTCAATATTTTCATCCTTGAAGACATTAATATGATTTCGACGTAAAGCATCAAAGAGATGACTAACGAAACCATTGCGTGTATCCGCACCTCTAAAATTAAGAAACACATCATATTTCCATCGAGTAGGAGAAGTGGATGAAGCAGAAGCCATAGCACCTAAATAGAAACTGGATTGTTATATGGAGGATAGAAATACAAGAAGAGGGATTAAGGTACTGATCATGTTTGTGGTGTAATATTACTTCCATACCCTTTTTTTCTTTTGTCTTTTTGATTTTTTTCTCTTTCTCCTTTTATTTTTTATTTTTTTTCTACTCCATTTCTTTTTTCCCTTTCCTCTTTTTTATTTTTATTTTTTACTTATCTCATTCTTTTTCTCATTTCCTCTTTAATTTATTTATTTTTATTTTCTTCTTATTTTTTCATCGTCCTCTTCTTTTTTATTCCATTCTCTATTTTTTTTATTAATATTGTATTAGCTAATTTCATTGGCTTTATATCTGCATATTTTTTGAAAATTGCACTAAAAGTCTTATCCTATCTTTATAGCACTTATATATACATACAAACTCAACTATTTTCTACTAGTTAATAAATTAATGTTGGTATTTATATTGCAATGACTTTATAAGGTGAATTAAGATAAAACGGAGAGATATAGAGGCCGAGCATCAGCGAGTCTTCGCTCAACTCGAGCGGTGGGAGTAGGAGCAAGAGCAGATGCGATGTATGCAGCGAGAGTGGAGGTTGATGATGATGCGGGTGCAAGCCGGCTTTTCTCTTGATGGATCATCTACATCTGGATGATCCGGCCGATAATGATCATCCTCTCTCTACTCCACCAACTCCGTGATTTTATATACGTGATCGTGTATTTTTTATTATTTTTCATGTATATATATTGATGTACATTAACATTTTTGTATTAGTATTAATACATATTTTTCTATCAATATAACTATTTTTAAAATTTATTTTGAATTTATTTGTTTTTCATCTAATAACTATTAAAATAATAATTTAAAAAATAAATAAATTATTAATAATAATATATGTTTTTTCAATTTATTTTTCTAAAAAAAAATATTTTCAACATTTAGTGACGGCTTATCTGTCATTAAACCTTCACAAATTAATGATGGATATTAGATGTTATAGGATAAAAAAAAAAAGTAGCGACAGGTTATTTTTTGTTGCTAAATGTGGTCATTAATCCGTCATTAAATTTTAAGATGGATAATAAATTTTATCGCAAAATTAATTAGAGACCATGATTTTAACTACTGAGTTTATCTGTTGTTAATTTACGAATCAATAATGATTTATCCGTCGCAAATCCTCAATTTTTTTTGTAGTGTAAATAGAAACATGCTTGTTATGTGGAGTGTAAAAATAGAAGACGATGAACTAAGATAGTAATCAAGTGTTTGTGGTATAATATCAGTACTTTAAGAAAACAAAAAAAAAATTTTTTTGAAAGGAAGAAAACAAAGTTAGGAAGCAGAAAACAAAACTTGTTATGCGTTATCGATAGTTGTTGAAAGAAACTTAGGATGGATTTCTGGGCCTTTACAGGAAAATTCATTACTTAATTGTTTCAGTGGAGAAAAAGCAACAAAGTATGATGCAGCATCATAACTTTTGTTTAGACAATTATTGGAAAAATGATACGTTATATCCCGATTTTATGCTAATTATCAATTGAATCTTTTAAAAATTATTTTAATTTGCTTCTTTAATTTTACGAATTGTTTCAATTCTATCACTACAACAAAAATAATTTATAATAACATTTTTATTAAATGTTAATTAATATAAATAAAATAACATTTACAATAAATATTACTAAAACTTATCTATTATAACATTTTTTACAATGTTTATTATAAATATTACTATATTTTTATTTATTATAACATATACATTTTTTTTACTTATTTAATTGAAAAAGCGTTATATTTTATGTTATTTTTTATTAAAATTTAGTTAATCTTTTTTATCTTAATTTTGGTGGACAAAATAATTTGAAATTTAAAAATCTCTTAACTATTTTAAATTCTCATGTTCCCATATTCAACTCAACAACTACTACCTTAAAAACTTCTTTAAAAAGAATATTATCCCTTGATCTCTTTTTATTTAATTTTATCACCTTTTTTTCTCT
>CATIWK010046722.1:0-27448 GCA_949634005.1 Mallotus japonicus | reverse complement strand
CCATACCCAGTTTCCGAACCCGTTCTCTGATGACGGCTTCTGGGAACCTCCGTGGAATCCAGTTGCCGTAAAAGTGTGTCCCGGATTTCACCCGGGTGGCGACTCCATCTCCGAGTAGGCTTTTTAGACCTACATCGTATTTTTCACGCGGGCCGAAGGCCCGACACAGTGCCGCGGTCGCCAACACTTGGGCGCGCGCTAGACCCCGCCGCCTACATATTTATTATTGAAAAATTGTTAAATTCATAAATGACTTTCATTATAATAACTTTAAAAAATAAAGATATTTTTAATATAAATAATTATTATTCTAGATAATTCAAAATTTTTAATTGTTTCATAATTATTTATTTGAAAGTATTTAAAATATCTAACTTTTTTCATATGTCAATTTGCTTTTTTAATTATCATGTCAATATTTTTTATTCAATTAATCAAATGATTTTTAAATTGAAATATTTTTTCAAAATTGTGATAAAATTGTCACAAGTCGTAAAGGTTTGAATTTTTTACGCCAATAAACCTTTATGAATTTTATAGCATAAAAGGTAAATTTGACATTTTACAAATGCCACATCAGCATGTTTCATTCAATTTTCACCAAATGCCTATTTGTACTAAAATTGTCAAGAATTAATGAAATTGGAACATTTTTGTCAAAATTAAAAAATTGAGATAAAATTGCAAAAGTCGTAAATGTTTGGATTTTTCATACCAATTGACCTTCTTAAATCTATCAAAGCTTATATGAGTTCATGTAAACATTCTCGATTAGGGTTTTATGCAATTTTTTTCATTTGATTAAATAAAAAATTATTTATTTTAATTGAAAAATTTTATGCTGTTTTTTATGTCTTTGTTCAACCAGTTTAATATAATACATAAATAAAAATATATAATAACTAAATTTACACATTTATGCCAGTCCACTAAGATGGGATGATTCTCCATCCTGTTATGGGGCTTGACATATGTATGGGGGGTTTGAATTCCCTCTCCCATCCTTCTCCTCCCGATAAAAAAAAATTACACATTCATTTTTATAAATAATTATCAATATATATTTTTTAATTTTTCTTATTTTAACTTCAATTCAAAATGATTTCTTATTATAATTCCAGCTTCGAACAAACCAATACTATAATATGATTTTTAACCCATTGATAAAATACAACATATCTGCAGTATTTATTTAAGAAAAAAAATAAGGGAGTAATAATAGTGAACATAAATAGAATAAATTTTTTATTCTTAGCACATTTATCATAAGTTAATCATCACTCTTGTGCTTAGAAACAAATAATTTATGATTTTTTTCTAGGCAAACTCAGGTTGTAACCAGAGGACCCATATTTCTCCGTGATTCTCCAAATCTTTTTATGATTCTCCTAGTCTTCTTTTTCTTTTCAAATATCCTTTTAAAATCTAAATCATCATTTTTTATTCATATTTTTTAATGAAAAATTTTGAAAGAAAAGGACAATCAGTGATAATAGTTTCTTTAGATTTTGTAGTAGGTGTAGGATCTCATATAATTACAACTATTAGTTATTAGTGGAGAGGAGCCGGGATATATCATATATATATCTATTATTTAAGTCCTAAATAAATGTATCTCATTCATTCGTTTTAATACAAAATTCAAGAAAAATTCTTAGTAAGCGTCGTGGAAGTTCAAATTTTAAGATCTTAGGACCTTAATCTAGACTAATTAATTTAGATCTCATCGGCATTTAGTGTGATTTTGAGGAAAGATTGTAGAGGAAACGAAAATGAAAATGAGAGAGTTCTGGAAAAAGACGAGATTAAAGCATAGTCGAGAGGATGGAGAAACAGTGGAAACGTGAGAGAGGTTTTATTTCGTTAGGTATTATCGTAGAATCTGTTTCTTGTTATCCATGCATCTCTTTCACTCAGTTATCATTAAACTCTGTTGGGAGTAGTTTTCACCAGAAACTGAATAATGATTACCATTAACACAGAACAAACAAGAAGCATATATAGCTACAATGAATGGTAATGGCTCCAAGACAAGTACTTAAAAAGATCTCACTCACTCACTCACTCATTCAATAACTCACTCACTCCTATTTTTTTTTTTTTTCTTTTTTCTACATTATGTAGTCTCTAACAGTCAGATATTCTCAAGTACTCAGCCTCACTATTGCCTTATGCTAAGCTTCAATAATTAAACATGGCGTGTTCCTATAGAATGATATATTATTTATTCTAAAAATCGATATTTGTGTGATTTATGTATCATCTTCCAGCACCAATTAATCAAGAAAGTGAAAGCTTAGTGCTAATTTCCTGTGTGCTTCTATAATGGGTACTCTTATTCTCCTCCATTCCAACTCTTTGGCTTAATCTCAGCTGCAGATCAGGCAACCATTCTTTATCCTTCAACCCGTTATCTTTATTCAGCTGCATGCATGGAAACTACTTTATCAGTTTTCAAGAAGCATGAGCACTTACTCTAAAGCTAAATTTCAAAAGAAATATAATATTGTTACCTCAATCCGAAATGGAGACTCGAACGATTCTTTGAAGCAGTTGAATTCGCCAATAGAATCAAGTGATGAGTTGAACAAAGATCGCTTAACCATTGTGTTTTTTCTAGCTTCCCCTTCAGTTGGGTTCCAATAGCAAGTTGCTCCAACTGACTTTGATAAGTTGCCCGTCTGATGTGCATCAGGTTGAGAGCAGGTGGTATTTTTGGCAACTTTCCATCGATTTTTAACCATTTCGAATGGTGGCCATCGCTTTTCCTCAAGAAATCGACTAGGTCTCAATGGTCCAATTCGCATCGTTGTATCCAATCCCTGTTCGATATCTTTGCTTGCCAATGTACTTATACTTTGCCTTATCCCCTCATGCTGATCAGAATTCCATTGTTTGTGCCTGCAGTTTAACAAGAAGATGCCATCAGAATTTAATGAGAAACAATATTCTTAGCACAAAAAACCCAAAAACAATTCTAACAATCGGATAACAATTACCATGAGAAGCTTCCTTTGAGACTTGAGGTTCTTTGGGAGAGGGAAGAGAGCAAAAAATTGTGTCCAAAAGAATGCTGAGAAGAGTTTCTAGCTAAGACAATTCCACCATTCTCCATTCTAAAGTGTTGCTGAGGGCTTGTAGTAATTTGGTGTAGCATGCTTTGAATGCTGTCTCTTCTTTGCATTGATCTGTACGTATGGTTTAATACTGCATGATGAAAGCAAGTTTATATCAGCATGATGCAATACATGGACCTTCAATATTTATTTTCTTTTGGCATAATTATACCCTTTCAGATGGGCACTAGAGTAGTTGTGTAATCCAGGAAACAAAAACATAGTTGTTATTTTATGTGAAAAAATAAAAGGTAAAACCCAATTAATTTTTTATCTCTTTATTTTTTAATTTTTTTCATTGAGTTCCTATATTTCAATTTTGTTCTATTGAGTTCCTACACTTTTATTTTTTTATACATTAAATCTTTCCGTCAAAATTTCAGTTCCTATATTTAATATTATATCCAATTAGGTCCTTACAAAATATATAATTGAATCCCTATATTTTTAAATTATATTACTCCTTAGAATTTTTATGTTTAGCAAATTAAATCCTTATTTCAATTTTTTAAGTTAACTGTTAAAATCCTAAAATGCATATTCTTTATTTTTTATCTAGTTAAAAATATAGATTATCAATTTTTTGTAATTTTTTATTGATAAAAATGTGTATAATTTTTGAAAATATGTATAATACAAATTTAATTTAAATATGTATATATGACAAACATTTTTATCTTTTTTTTATTCAAAAATATTTTAGCTAGCTATTGGTATTTGTATAGCGGATTAATAAATATGTGGTTTCACTAGTTTAAAATTCTAATTAAATATGTAATTAACGTAACTTTTTAACATATGATAAATTTAAATTTTAAATCATCATTAATTAAAATTTAAAGATTTAATAAATAAAAATTATACTAATCAATTTTTTTATTAACCAAATATTTTATAATTCATGTAACCTTAAAACTAAAATAATTCATACATATAATTAAGATACAAATGCTTGTATTTATTAAATTTATCTATCAATTGGCAAAATTATGAAAATATTATAATATTATTTAATATTTTTATTTGTAAATGACTTATAAAAGTTTTAATTCACAAAATTAAAAGCCTTAAATTATAACTAAATGACTTAAAGGTAAATTAGAAGAGAAAACAATGAAAAAAATAATTATTTAAATACTTAATAGTTTTATTTGGTTGCTTTAGTAAAAAAATTCATTGATATTACATATTTATTAATTATGTATATGAATGTTGATGATTAATTAAAATATTTCAAATCAAAATAGAGAAAAAAAATATTTATCATATATATTTAAATTGAATTTCTATTATACATATTTTTAAAATTATATATATCTTTTTGTTAATAGAAATTTATCATAAATAAGTTACCTATATTTTATTTGTATAAAAAGATAAAGAAATAATATGTACTTTAAGATTTTAATAATTAAGATAAAAAATTTAAAAATAAGAATTTAAATGGCTAAAAATGAAACTTCTGAGAATTTACATAGTACAATTTAAGAATATAGGGAGTTCGTTATATATTTTAAACTAAAATTTTAACAGAAAAATTAAATGTATAAAAGTTTTAAAAAATAAAAGTACAGAGATCCAATAAAATAAAATTAAAAATTAAAAGATGGAAACACAATAAAAAAAAACCAAAAAGTAAAAAAAGGAACAAAAGTTAGATTTTGCCCAAATAAAAATTTGAATTCGAGTGATAATTTTACTTTAATCTCTCACCTTATTCTATTTTTATCTGTGCATATAGTTTTTATTTTTTAAGATAATTAACTGATTAATATTGTTTTGAAGTACTCTAACTAATTAAACTGAGAATCCATTAATATATATATTTGGGAAGAGAGAGATAAGTGAAACTTGAATGTAATTAAATAATGCTATGTTTGGATGCAAGAAATTTGAACATGAATTTGGATTTCAATTAAATCTCTTATTTGGAAACTACATGGATTTGTATCTATAAAGATTTAAAACAAATTCACAAGGGATTTAATAGCTCATTTAATGAGAATTTGAAATGACATGTAATTACATGTTAATTGAAATCCTGATATTTGAAATTTAATATTTGAAATCTAAGATTTCAAATCAAATGCTTGCATCCAAACACACTCTAAAGTTATTCCAGTGAATTTATCTTTAGGTAATTGAGCAACATATATATACATTATAAAATATATAATTAAATAAAGTTAATCAGTGGATTGATGATTTTCTTCCTAATTACTGTCTGGAATTGGTAATAAATTAAAATTCAAAGATAGAGAGCTTCACCTTGCCCAGCCTCATCAAGCTTCTTACTTCGATACATCTGATATGATATGAATGAGCAAATTAATTAGAGCGCAAGAAAATAAATAAATAAATCAGTACATGAGATGAGATCAAACCCTAATTCTAAAAAGTACCTGCAAATGACTCTTTACATGAGCAATGCTAAGTCCTCTCACATTCATTAACTGAAGAACGAGCTTAGGAGTAGCTCCTTCATCAATTCAAATAAACAACTTGTTACTGCCTGCAATGGAAGCAATGAAAAAAGAAAATGGGACGAAAATGAATTTGAAGTGTATGTGTATATATATAAACGTACTCTCTTGTCCGCCAAGCCTTTCAACAGCATGCACAAAAGAGAGATGAAGATCTGGAGTCCAACGCAGCCGAGGCAATTTTGACCTAACATATTGTCGAACACTACGCTCATTATTTCTTCTTTCATTTGAAGAAGTGTTATTAGCTGATGAACTTCCTTCTGTTATCTTTTCATCTTCACCACTGCCATCTTCTTCTTCTTCTTCTTCTTCTTCGTCTTCTTCTTCTCCATCATTTTCATTACTGCTCACTGCTTCTTCATTCAAATCAAAAGACGACCATTTATGTGAAGATGCAAAAGATGTATTTTCAGCTTGTTCTTCACTGCCACTCTTCTCTTGCTCTCGCATCTCTATTTCTTCCATCATACCCACCTTCTCTTTCACTTTTCTTTTCGATGTATCTTTAATTAGTTTCTGTTACAGAATTAATGGACTGATCCCATCACTTATACATACTAACAAAACAATTATATTTCGTAATTCTAATAAAAATAAATGCATATTTGCATGCTATCTTCTTCAATGATTAATGCAACAAAACAAGATTTAATTTCTTGTTTTCTCATTTACATGTTTGGTTTCTTGAATTTATTTTGGTTCCCCAAGTTGGTGAAAAAAATAAAAGAAAGAAAAGTAGTAGATCAGTATTAATTAGTTTCATCCATCAGGTTTTACAGATCCTGCATTAACTTGCAATTTTATTTATTTATTTTTTATATATATCTGTGTTTTCTTTCTTCTGGATTTTAAGATGCATTAGATCCTCTATTTAAAACATCACCATCCATGCCACACAAATAATATTCTGTTCCACATGCTGCATTAAATCATCACTGTATGTACGTACACTTCATCTTTTGCCCATCTTCCCTATGTTTTTCATGTGCATATGATCAATCACATACATTAATCTCTGTAATAAATAGATAAACAAGAAACAATTAAAAATCACAGTAATTATTTAGTTGTGTTTGCCCCATTGTGGCTCTACGCCAAGTCGAAATAAATTAATCAAGAGTCCAATAAGCTCTGAATACGAGTAGTTCAAACAAAAAAAAAAATTAATCTAATGTTATAATTTTTCTTTTATGAGCTCCGATTGAGCCAAAAACTCTCCCTAGTCTAACATGCATATATGTGCTACCAAACCCTGCAATGGATTTCATGGTTGTGCGTGTACCTTTGCTGGCAATAGCGAAATTGACCTTACCAAACTTATTGTACATATACAGGTTTGAAGTAGTTCTGTTAGATCATTTATTTATGAGAAGCTATTGCATGAACTGCTTCATCCACCAGTATAAATGGAGGCAGCTGCTTCAAATTAAAGTATTTTGGTTGAACTCAGTTACTTGCTGCATTGCCTCATGTATATATAGTAAGAACAAATTAAGCCTGAAAGATGAAGCTCCGTGGTAGGTAAAATTGCCATTGTAGAATTTATAGCCAACAGTACTTTTTAAGAACATTGTTCTTGAATCACTTACGAATCATGCATGCACTGCACGCACTATATATGTACTTGAAGTTGCTATTCTTTAACACGATCAATGGCAGTTTCACATATAAGATGAACCCTATATATATATATGCATGAACACACACAGAAAAGGAACAAAACAGTAGAGAAATGTAACATGAAAATGAGCTGATAAATTTTTTTTTTTTGGGTACTAACACTTACATGGCTAAATCAAAGTTTTTGACACTGAATTTGTAGCTCCTTTTATTTATATTAGTAACCTTCTATCATTCTGCAAAATTTAATAAAGATCATAAAGAGAAATTAATTAAAGAAACGAAGGAATTTAAATTTTTGAACAATGAAACATTAATTGGCTCAAACAACAAAAAATGAAATTATGATCAGTTTTGGCTCAAACAACAAGAAATGAAATTATGATCAGTTTTAAACACACATTATTTTCCTGGTAGCAAATCAGCAGAAATGTAAAATATATGAAAAAAAAAGAGAGAGAGAGAGAAAAAAGAATTGCATATAGACGTTTAATTTCCAAGCAAATGTGATTCAATGAGCATGAATTTGGCATTTGGAGGTCTTGCTTATTTTAGGAGCAGTTAAAATAATGGCATGATTCATCATTTGGGAAAAAATTGTACAAAAAAAAGGACCAAGAAATTCATATGCATCTGGAATTGATCAATATGCAAATTAATGATAATATACAAAAGAAATATAGGAGATATAAGCTTTTGAAGTCAATTTTTGTGTATGTAGTTGTGCCTGTGTTTGTGGAGACAGAAAATGAGAGAGATTATCATCAAACTTTCAGAACATTCATCTACTTTTTGGAACATTCTTAGCCATTAATAGTACGGCTCATGTATGCTAAAGATGATTATTTTCTAGAGCATCAATCATTTCTAGTGCACCTTAAACCAAGATTATACTAATTAATCTAGTAGGAAAAAGAAAAATGCTACTACTGAGCTATTAACCTAATCCATTTCCCTTCCATACTTCCCAAAATTCACCATAGAAGAAGAAGAAGAAGTTGAAGAATTAACGACCAGGCAAAAATATAAAAAATAAATACCTCAACATATATATATATACACACATATAATCCACTAGAAATATCAAGAATTATGAAATTGTAGTGAGGAATAATTCAAAAATCAAGCAAGAGTTGATTAATTCAGTAAGAATTTTCAACAAAGAAAGAGAAAACTGGTAAAAACAATCATCTGAACTCCTTTCCAAAAGTCTTGCAAACATTTTTAGCCATAAACTCAGCACAAAAACAAAGAAAACTTCAAATAAAATAAAATTTCAAGATCTTGAGTTAATTTTAACTTCTATCAGAATATATATATATATATATATAAGAAAAGTATATATAAATTTAGGACAAGTTTTATAGTTATTGATCATGCTTATCAAAAACAAAAAATTGATTTTATTCTTCCAGGCTAGCTAGCTAGTACGAACCATTTGATGGAGATGAAGATGAAAATAGCCCGATCATTATCCTTCCAAGTTGGTGATGATCAGATTAAAGATATGCATGGCAAGAGACAACTCGAATATCCAAGCATACCCTTTAAGCTTAAAGGATTGATATATGTAGATGCACAGTAGAGATTATCAGAAAAGAATTAAAGAAAGCAAATGTTTTCTCGGTTGGGTTTTTTGGGATTTTTTTCTTTTGTGTGTGTGTATGTATACATATATCATTGAACTACAACTATATATATATGGGAATTAAAAGTCATCAAAGTTCAGATATTGCAAAGACTTTGATGGTTTTTTATATAGTAAGTCATATATATATAATAAATTTATGTAAAATATAATATATATTATTATATATATGCTTCATCAATGATTTTTATTACTCCACTTGGTCTTTTTACGATGCAATAATACTCAACATTATGGATACAGATGCAACTGTTGGAGAATCATGTGACCTCTCCAACTCCAACCCTTTCCTTTTTTTTTTCTCTTATAATATCTCTCCCCCTTCTCCTCTGACAGTTGTGCAAGTTAATCCTTTGTCTCTCGTGATTATCTTAATTGTTTGACCTGTGTTACAGACTCTTCTCATTGTTAATTCACTTCAAAGAAAAAAAAAATATATCTTTTTTTGTGTCTTTTGGTTAAATTATATATATATATAATTTCAAACAGATGAGAGGGACCATTGATTTCAATTTCATCAACCCATCAATTTATTCTCACCTAAACAAAGACTTTTTTCCCCTTATCAATATCACTGCTTTTCTCTTCTATCCATGTAATACTGTTTCTCTCCTTCCACATAGGGGTAAAGGTACAAATCTACCCTTAATGTTTATACCCAAGTGCGGATCAACCTCTAAATAATTTTTGGGCTCAATTAGACACATAATTTCACAATTATATCATTCCAGGTCCCTCGTTTAACAGAACCATTTCCTGCCGTCATGTTGGTGATGATGTGGAAAAAATTGGATCTCACAAAACTAATACTCTAAAAAGAAACGAACGGCCAAGATCAATCCTACAAAATGAACGACCAAGATCAACCCAACACTAACTCCTTCTCCAGTAACTATCCGATCTCATATTTACTCTAATCAAACACATCCCAACCGATCTCACCTGTAATTCAAACTGACCTATTTGTTATATTCTTCCCTGGAAATCAAAAACCTCTTCTTCTTCTTCTTCTTCTTCCCAAAACCCTTAAATCAAAAACCCACGGATCTCACCTTCAATTAAATAAATTAAGTAACGATGTCGTTAATGGAGGTGTAAATCTATATGTACAAAATGATGCTGAAGGGTTGGAGAAGATTGAAGGGTTGGACTCATGATCCTTATTTGATCTGTTGCTTGTGAGTTGCAGTAATGACACTGGCATCGCTTCCAGACCCATCAGTTTGGATATCATTCCTGGCTTGCATTGCACCGCACCACACCACACTTTCTCCTCCTAAACTTGTGGGAAAATTATATGACCTTATGGACATGGGATCATCATTTGTTATTGTCGTCATTGTTATTATTATTTCTATTTTCTGCACTTCTTTGTTTGGCGTTGGAGTGATGCCTTGCACAGTGATGCTTGCTTTGGAACCATCGTTTGATATAGCTGGGCAGAGAAGTTTGTATGGTATCTTGGTTGTTCCCCATTTGTTCCTAATCATAGGGTTTGCATTCCTCTCAGAGATTTTCTTATCTATTTATTTAAGATTTTCATTGAACTTCTTAAATTTTTGCTAGACTTCTTTATTGTCAATCCATCAAATGGTCTCTGTCCCAAGTACACATCATCAGAGCTGTTGAGCCATCTCCGTTGCAAAATTTCTCAAGGCATTGAATCTTGATCTACTATTGTTTCAATTCTTGCACAAGGTGGCTCTAGTAAAGAGCTGGCCCTGGTCCAAGCCATTGAGTTGCTCAACTCTAATAACATTAAACCCAATGTCTATTCTCTGGTTCACTTCGTTCGAGCTTCTACGGACTTGGGTTTTGATTTTTATTGCCAACAGCTTCATTGCTACATTTTAAAATATAGGTTTGTCGCCAATGTCTCCGTCTCAACTGTATTGTTTAGGTTTTATAAAACGAAAGAGTTCGTAAATGATGTCCATAGGATGTTTGTTGAAATTCATCAACCAAATTCATCTTCTTGGAACTCAAACATAACAGCTTATGTTAACAGAAATTGGAGTTTTTCAGTGAAATGTATTTGCGTGATACTAAAAAAGATGAATATACTTATTCAGATATTTTGAGTGGTGTTGCCGGTATTGCAGCTTTGAAATGGGGAATAGATGTTGAGAAGAATGAGAATTCTCGTTAAAGTGTTAGTTTTGTGGGATGTGGGATCCAATATTTGCCACATCATCACCAACTTAACGGTAGTAAATGATTTTGTTAAATGAAGGGTCTGGAATGATATAATTGTGAATTCCTGTATCTAATTGAGCCCAAAAATTGTTTAGGGACTGATCTGCACTTGGATATAAACATTAAGGGCGGATTTATACCTTCACCCTTCCACATAGTAACTTACCTGCAGCTTCTTCTTTTTTTAAAAAAAAAAAAAAAAACTTGGGTAGTGCATGCATGTGATGCTATGACTTAGGATTCATTAGTCATATTCAAGAAAAAAAAATAGGTTTGTTGAAGACATTACAGCGAGAATTATTTGTGGGCCTCCCAGAAATGGTGAATGAATTTCAATCTATAGAAGCCAGTCAATTTTGGTAGGACATTGGGCGTTCAAATATGGTGGTGGAACGTTGATCCTTTTTCCAACTAGAGACTTCTGTTTTGTAAAATAGGGAAGAAATGTAAATATGTTGGTTTCATCATCATATATTTATTTGCATTAGTTTTTATTTTATAGTTAATATTTGTATCACACCCTTATTTTTTATATTTCTAAAATCAGATTAAATTGTTAAATAATGATATAAATTTTTGTTTCATATTTCAAAATTACAATTCGAATTTAAAATATTATTTAAGTGAGAACAACTTTTTATTAGCTGATTATTTATTCAATTGTTGACGACTTAATATTGTAATTTAGATTTCATTGGGAAATCAAGAAAGAATATGTATGTATTCTAAGGACTTGAGTTGTCATATGCAGTCAATAATATATATGCTAAAAATTAATATCTAATAAAAATTAAATGAGGTTTAGGTATAAATCATTAGACTGCCAATGGTTCTTGCAGTGCCAGCTGCACATGGATCAGCAAAAGAAGGATCGATCAAGAATTTAAACCTTGTGATGTCATTAGAGATGGAGGGGAGTTCACCTTTTGCCAACTTCACCATTTTACACTATTCTGTGTAATATAATCCCTCTCTTATATGATCCGCAACGTGGGTCAAAAGAAAAAGAAGTTTACCTTTAGGCCAACAACTGTTTGATAAAATTAATTAAATTATGCCTGAAGTGTCAGAAAATTTATTTAAATAATAAATATACTACACTGGAAAGTGCAAATAACTTTATTGTATGGTCGTACTGTCAAAAAAATATTAAGTCATACTTGCATTTTAAAAAAAATTATAGTATTTTCAAAAAAAAAATTGTAGTAAAGTTGAGTTTATGTATATTTTGTGTCAAATTAAGGGTAAAACTATATTTATAAATAAATGAGGATTAAAAAAGTTAAAATTTTTTGGTTTAAATCTTATATATGAAGAAAATAGGTATTGCGAGAATTTTATTCTCCTTATATAAATTCAGTTGACTCAAACTTTAAATTAATCGAAACCCTTTTGATCAGAAAGGATAATTTAAAAATTATATATATTTTTACATATAAAAGTGTATTGTGCATCCACAAGCACATTTAACTAAGTCCATGGCTCTCAATTTTTTTTAGATCATATATTTTTCATTTGATAAAAGATGCAATAGTGGAGGAATTTAACCCATAATCCCATGAAGAGTAGAGAGTAGTGTTAAAAAAGTCATCCTTGGTACTTGTCCCTAGCGACACATACAACATATATTTATATAATGAATTACTAATTACCATAACATTATATGATAGAATAATGAAAATGATGAAATTGCAAAACCTAAATCTTTATCGTTTTCGCTACAATACAATTAATCCAAAAGGGTTTACTTTCCAAAGCTAAACAGAGAGAATTTGGACTGTTTTGTCTCTTCATAGTCTTTGGGAAAGAAGAGGAATCAACTTCAAGGATTAGGTTTAGCTAAAAGACACCCAAAAACTAGCTCGTTGTGAGTGTCATGTGCTTATTTTATTTTATTTTTTTCATCATTTTTTTTGAATAATATTCTTGGGATTAAATTAACATAAGGTTGCAGGAGAAAAAAAAAACTATGTAAATGTTGTAAGAACACAAGCAAAAATCATAGCCCTACGTATGCCTAGAAAATTAAACAATTAAAATGCGTTTGTCTTGTCGTGTGCATGGGGAGAGTTGACAATTTAATATTTTAACTAAGAATCTTTCGAAGAATTTTTTTTTTTTGTATTAATTAGTTAATTATTTCATGGATGAAGACATCCAACTAAGGTTACCTTCACACTACATCTCATAACATATTATATAATATGGTCAAAAAAATATATAATATCTTAAATATTTCAGTAGATTAGGAATTTTTTTTTAATGGGACCATATAAAAGGCTTATAATTAATTAATTAATCAATCGAGTGTATAATATCAATCACACATGTATATGATATATCCCTTCAGAATGATTCTGCTTGTTTCTTATGATTGTCTCTTTTTTTTTTTTTTTCTTTTGATGTGTGTGTGGATTGATTTCCATTGGATCAGCGGCTCTTTTGGGGGGGTCTTGGAATCGATCTACCATTGACTATTGTCTATTGATATACCTTTCATGAAAGCAACCGGCTTACCATAAATTTTTATGTCCATTTTGCGGACCAAAATCCTCAGTTTTGATATAAATTACATACATATTGAATACTTGAATAATCATATTATTAAACTGCTAGTCAAACTTATAAGAATGCATATACACTATACAATTCAGTCTAGATTTTAAATTGATAAAATAGATCCAATTTTTCACCGTTTATTGGTTTAAATAGTAAGAAATTTAAATTCTCTTAAATAGTAATAAGTTCTCGAATTTAAGTTTTATATAAAGAAAAAAATAACAACCGAAAGAATTTTATCTTTTTGTAAATTCGCCCTGCTCAAACTCCAGACGAATCAGAGCCATATATATATATATAGCCAACTTCCAACTCAGCCATGTTAATTAATAGCAAATCTTAATTTTAGTAACTTTTAACAAATTTAAACTTTTAGCTAACTTAATTACTTACAGACTCATGAGTTATTTTGTTAGTTACAGTATGCCCACAAGCTTTCATGTGTTACAGATACATGTATTCCTTATCCTCAATTTAATATATATATATATATGTTGGCAAGAAAACAAAAATCCGAGTGAGCAAATCGATGAAGTGTTGGCAAAAGAGTCGCCGGGAACATAGGCACCTATAATAATATGCTCTTCAGTTTCATTTTTAATATATGAAATTAAACAATACAAACCTTTTTTTAATTTTTCAATGGCTGAATTCTGTAGGGGTAAGAGGCTAAGAGCATAAGTTGCAGGATAGAGTAGGTATGCCAACTTCCAATTTTCTTTTTAATAGTTTTCCTATTCAATGCCCTTTGATTATATGTGTATATATATATATATATATATATATCTCTTTGATTATCTTCTTTTATTTGATTTAACATCATTATTCATTATTTGACCTTTCCTTCTTTTTTTTCTCTAATTTATAAAGATGGTCCCTTAATCTTCAATTTCCACTGATTAAATTCAGTTGCATGTCAGAAATTTAAGTGTATCACATCAAAATAAGTAAATGAATGAGGTGTCTTCCTTTTTTTTTTTTTTAATCAAGAAAAAATTATATAAAGATATAATACACATATAGCCTCTTGTTCAGTTGTATTTGTCATTTTTTATTAATTTAACACTTTAACTTATAGTTTTATCATTTTAACATTTAAATTTGTCTAAAATACAATTTTGAAACTCATGTCAATACACGTGGCAGTAGATGTGTCAAACTAACAAAAAATTATAAGTACAGGGGTGATAGATGTATTATGTCATCATATTAGTGCAAATTAGTATATTTTTAATAAGTTTAAGTGTTGAAATGAAAAATTTGTAAGTTGAACAAATTATGCCAAATTGAAAGGGTTATCTCCCCTCCACATTACATGTAGATAAAAAGAAAAACAATAAATAATAAATCGTTTTGGAAAAGGTTGATGAACTTTAAAGGCCCAATTTTAATGTATTTCATTCAGTCTTAAGTGTGACTGTTAAACATTTACTGCTTGAAATATAGAACGAGGATGACTGCTGGGACACCGAGTATACTATAGAACTAGGTAGGAAGGTGGCACTTGAGCAGTGAGTAGGAGCAGTCATTTAAATACTAATGAGCTTGCCATTGCTGTCTCCGCTGGCAATTGAGCACTTTCGCTTGGTGTTAGGTTCTCCTTCTACCCCAACAAACTACAATTTATCACGAGTAAAAGCTGTATGATTTGACAAGCCAAACCTAAACATCAAAGAAAGTTGTATGCCAAATAAACACCACATAAACCTTGCGAAGCTGATGCCCAGTTTCCAAATGCATCATCAGCTACACATATGGTATTTAATTTAGCTGCTGCAATTAAGGCTACTGCTGACCAGCAGCAAAGAATGCACACTGCACACTCTTAATCCTATGATACAAACCTTTAAGATAAGCAACCCTGCACATTGAGATTGAAGGCGAGTACGGCTGAACATAAGAAAGTTGAATAATCGTAGGACTGCCATGAGAATTCAAAGGTGGAAGGAAAAAAGTCCCATCACTTGCCCTTTTCGAGCAAATGGCTCTTCAGAGCCCATAATGAGAATATAGACAGCATGGCTTTTTTTTTTTTTTTTTTTTTTTAATTAGGCAGTTTACCACAACACACAAAAAGATTACAAAGCCAATGACTAATTATTACTTGCCATGTCACTTGACAGCTAACTTTTCAACAATCAATTCCGGGGTTATCCATGTGCTCATCTAATCTGATTAATGGTATTTTACATCCTATCGAAAAGGGAAGGGGGGAAGGGGGCCAAAAAAAAAAAATTTCATCGCCTAATATTAGGGCCTTTATATAGCCCCCTCTGCACCACAAAGCTTTCAGGAGCCTGAATTTCTTCTAACCATGTGACCTCAGAGGGTTCTATACCACACAATTCAGCAGCACCTTCTGCCAAAGGAAAAATTGTAACACAAATTCATTCCTTTCTGTTCTTTAAGAGAGAGCAAGGGGGATGAGTGCTATAAAAAAGATTCAATAATGATACCTGGTAAAACTTGTCCCGGGACTCTTCTGAAATAAGAACAGTGTCGCCCATCTTCTGAGGAATATGGTGGCGAAAGAACATCAAAGAGAGCACATGGTGTCAAAGCCTTAAAACAATGGATGTTGCCACCACTAGTGGGATATAAAATTGTTGTACCACAGGGTGCATTCATTTCGCAATCTCTGACCAGCTTTGCAGGCCTTGCTGTAAATCCCCACAAACCAAACCCAAATTTTGGACAAGTGCAAAAGATGAGAAACCAACATGTTAAATGTTAAATATTGTTATATCAAAGTAAAAGACTGTAGTAATAAGAAAAGACTCTGATGCCAGCCAAGGGAAAAAAGTTTATACTCTGACAAAGCATTAATACCAAGCTTTAATATCTAAGTCAGTCTAGCACATAACAACTGCATCAAAGAGTGAGAGAGAGATGGAGAGAAAGTAAAACTAGCATCAAAATAAGTATAAGAATTTTGCACCATGCAATGATTGTAGATGCATAAAAACAAACAGGTAGATTTTGTGTTGTGCAAAAAAAAAAAAAAAAAAGCTAGAATTAGTTGTTGTCAGTATATTTTCTCTTCACTAGAGCACTTCAGGTGAGCTCATTTACTCACCTATCATGACATAAGCAGTTACCATACTATACCAACACAACTTTTATAGCAACTTGCCGATGAGTATACTGGTAAGACAAGTGAAGATACTAGGGGATGGCAATGAGTAGCACGGTTGTACCAAAGGTAAACTGACATCATGGAGAATGGAAATCTTGATAATGGCTACCCTAGCCGACATCAGAGCTGTCAAGTTGATGATCATGATTTTAGTAGGGATGCATTAGTCTTTGGTCCAAGTAGTTTAATGACATTCCTAAAAAAGATTATTTTGTTATCCCCTGCAATTAAAATTGTCAGGCCTAAAAAAAATGTTTCTTTGAGAATACATTGTCCCAAAACATTGCCTTGTTAGAAACTAGTGCTGATTTACACTTCTTTCTTAAGTAAAATGTAGTATTATAGTCACAAGTGAAATTTAAATCATACCAGCTTGCCACTGAAAGAAATTAGGATGTTTATAACTGATATCAGCTGCTAGTGATTTGTTGATAACCCTCTAACAAGGTAATTCTGGCTTTCTGTAAATCTTGTCAGCAAAGATTTTTCTTCTTTGCACAATTTATATCTTTTTAGGACTAAACTTAGACCATGTTTTTTTGTTACTCTTTCAGTTGTAATGCTACAGTCTTTAATGACCTGTAGCTTAGATATCCTTTTGAGCTTCGCAGAACTTATATCAGTCTTTAATGACCTGTAGCTTAGTTATTGTTTTGAGCTCCGCAGCACTTATTCAATCATTATTTCAAATGCATCATTTATCCAAGAAACGGTAAAGGACTTAATCATAAAGGTCAATTGGCATCACAAGAAGCCATAAAAAACTAAATCATTAGCTAAAAAAAGGTGATAGAAAACACCTTAAGGATAATTCCCTTAAGGTCTCAGATTTGAATCTTATGCATGGAAAAAACAGATGCTGGAAGAACTTTGCCTCCTTATGGATCCACATGGCTCGACTCCGGAATAGTCGGAGCCCTTGTGGCTACCGGATACTAGAGACATTAGATAAATAAATAAATAAATAAATAAAAAAGGGTGATAGAAGTGAGTGGTCTTGAGCCCTAATTTGCATCCATGCACAAGTTGATACCAAAATCATGAGTATAAATAGTTGTTAATTTCAAGTCTTCAGTTATAATAAATTAGTCTTTCTAATAGGTAATAAAATAACATATGTAATTATATCACAAAGTCCAGCCATGGAGATTTTCTAAAATAAAAAGCTTCTTGCATCTTTAAGACACAAATGTTACGCATGCCATTAAGATGTTGCACAATTGAATTCTCTGAATGAGATAGCAATTTGTTATCATTGAACTCTTAACTGTGTTTGTTATAAATAAATTCCACAAAATTTTATAAAATTCATTTCCAAATTCAAGTGAGTGTATTTGGCTTAAATGAAAACTTTGTGGAATTCATTTCCAATTTTTTTAATTTTGTGAAATTGCTTACTAAACCAAATTCTAAAAATTTATTAGGATTTTCAAATGAATTCATATTATAAAATATTCATTTAAAACCAACAAACTTTGATAATAATAATTCATTTGAAAATGAAATGAATTTCATATTGGAATTGAACTAAACAAGGGGTAAAACATAATATAAATATTTCTCCTAATCCTTAAACTATTTGGACTATATGCAATTTAAAGTTATGGATTCTAAAACATAACGCGGCATTACTCAATAAAGGCACAATGATTTCAGATTTACTGGAACAACCACAATATGCACCATTTCTAATTGAAAAACAAATTGTAGTCATTTATGCAGCTGACACAGGATTTTGTGATCAAATGACACTATATAGAATTTCTCAACATTAGTGAGCCAAATCAAGTAGTATAAAAAAAATTACTTAAATCCCTTTTAGAAAAAGGTGGGTTATGAAACCAAATGCATTCTTAAAAGAGCTTTGCTTTTCCCATGATACATAATATAAATATTACCATGAATCTCACTAAAAGTTTCACAATTAACATGGATAATAACCAAGGAGGTTAAAGATAGGCACCTTGAGAGGGAACATCAAACCCAGGTAGATTGAGCCAATCATAAGACTTTACAAGTAATGAACCATAAAGAAGCTTGCTCAAAACAGTCATCCCAGGATGATTATGAAGGGGTATGATAGAAGATGGTGGCATGCAAAAGATCCCTATCTGCAAGAAAGTTCAAATTGCCAAAACAAATTATGAAGTCAGTTTTTACTTTCCATAAGTGTAGAAAATCAACAACATTAGAGATCAATATTAGAGGAAAAGACAAACTTCAGTCCAATACACAGTTAATGTCCATCATGATTTGGATTGCTTACCGAAAATCTGTCACACTCATGCAAGTGCAAATATTTGATTGTAGGTGGGTACTGAAGACTGCCATTACGCCCTCTTCTGCCATTGGTACCATTAATAGATGCTTTCCATTGGCGAGATAGTTGTGCCTCCTGTTCGAGACCTACATTATTAGGCCTCATTTGATCTGGTAGAGCATTATATATAACTAGAGATGTTAAGACAGTAGATATAATCTTAAGTTAACAGCATCATAAATTACTTCAGGCAACAACAAAGGACTAGCTATGCAAAAAGAGGTAAAAAAAAAAAAAAGTAGATGAAGTGTCAGTAATAAACGCACCTAGAATCCCACGAACCTTTTCAAGGGCTTCTTCTGATACTGGACCAGTGGGTGTGAATGATTCTTTGCAAGCATCATAAAGTTTTTGAACTACTGGCATGATGCAAAGAATAATGTAGGAAACAACCCACCAGTCAATCAGAACACAAAGTACAAAGAAGCTGATAACTTTATGAGATCACCAAAACTTGTGCAAAAAAATTTGGCAATCCCAATGAAATAACAACTTAAGTTCCTCTACAGGTGTGCATCCGATAGCAACATTCTCTCTCTGCAAGAAACAACTCCAAAATCCAGTCCTACATCAGCCAAAAGGACTGTAATATATAGATTCAATGAATCAAATCCCAAGTCAAAAATAGCTTACGGAACCTAGAAAACCAACATTTGAGCATTAAGAAATTTAAGACAAATCACATGAAAATCAAATATTAAATAAAGATAGAAACTTTGCTACAACAATACACCTTAAATTCCTAGTATTCCATCTAATCCCCAATATAGCAACAGCAGAAAAAAAAATGTAAAATTAATTGTCGGTTTAAAAAGTAAAACACACATAAAACTGCTCAAAAATTAAATTCACAACTTCCATTCTGTGCACCTTTCTTTTAGCTGAGATTCCTTTGTAAGACAAGAGAAATGAAGTGAAATATCAGATACCCAGAAGATGAAAAACAGCAACAATCAATTAGAGCAAGTACTCACCCCATAAATTAAACTTAATCCCATCAAGTTAAAATCTTTAATTGCCCAGATCAATCATACGCATATGTATCCATATCTCCAGTTCAATTTCGTTGACGTTTTTCTTTGGCCTAAATCCTTTTTGTAAACACATGGAGGTGAAAATCAAATACCCAAAAAGAAAAAAGAAAGAAAATCGCAATCCATTTTCAAGACAAGAACTCAAAGACCATAAAAGTTAAAACTCAATCCAATCAAAATTAGAAAATAAAATCTTTTAAAATTGCTCAGATCAAAATCAGCCGCATAGTCAGCACATGTACATAAAGACATAGAGGAAAAGCGAGAGAGTACCAGCGGGGAAGGACCCAACAAGAAAAAGGGACCGACGCGATGAGGTTGATGATGATGTTCAGAGAGACGAAGAAGAGAATTTAGGAAGAAATGAAGAAGAGAAAGCACGTCACCATCCTTTAAGACAATTTTCTGGGATAATTTTACCACCTGTGACTCCTCTCTTTACTATTTTCTCCTTCTCTTTTCCATTTAATCACACTTTTGCCATTCTTTTCAGGGAAAATTTTATGTTTTTTTTTTTTTTAACTTGAAGGAACATTTTATGTTTATTTCATTAGTAATTACAACATAAAAATTATGTGAATTTAAGAAGAAATTACTTAATTGGAGTTTATTATAAATTATTAATGTCAATAATTTTAGGAATAAGTACAATTTTGATCCTGTGGTTTTATCGTTTGGCAAAATCAATTTTATGTTTTTTTTTTTGCATTAAAGTACCTTATGTTTCATATTTTCTTACATTTTAGTACCCTTCTAACAAATATTGTTTGAAATGTATACTTTAATCTAAAAATAATATGCATTTTCAATGTTAAAATCATATAATGAGTAATATATCATCCAACTAACTACAATAAACTAAAAAAATTAAATTTAGATGTATTTTTAATTTAATTAAGAATAAAAAGAAATGATTTTTAACAATATTTTTATAAATAACCATTTGGTTAGATTGATCATAAATTATATATAGAATAAATTTATCATTGAAATTTAATATTATATTAATATTTTCTTATAAAATAAAGTCATTCTACAGTACAATCATTTGTATTAATACAAATAAAATCAGAACCGTTAGATTACTACTAATTTTAATTGTAGCCATTGATACAATTTACAGGTATTGGTACACAAAAAAAAACCAATGGTTATAACTAAATAAAAATAAATCCAACGATTCCAATTTCATTTGTATAAATACAAATGTTTGTACTATATCAATAGCCTATAAAATAGTGATGAAATTAGTTAGAATGGTAAAAAAAAAACATAGATATAGAAAATAAATCTAAAATTTTCAATAAAAGAGGTTTCTGATATAGCTGTCTTAGTCTCTCTTAAGAGACCTTTCTCTCTTGAGTAGAGTTATCTTGGTTTTAGGTTTTGGTCTTTTTCTTCCTGTTTTATCTACCTAGTTCTTTTGATTCCTAGCATTAATAGCGTCAAGCAGTTATGCACTACCACTTCAAAAACTAAAACAAAAGCTGAATACAGAAACTGAAGAGGAATTATCCCTTGAGCTTGAGCTTACAAATCTCTTCGACCCCTTGATTGTTCAGCTCAAAAACCGTTTGGTGGGAAAAATATATAGCTCAAAAACATTCTCACCTCAATTTGTTCATCAAACTCTCGTCCAGGTGTGGGGTTTTGTATCTTATTTCCAGGTTAAAGTGCTAAAGGAAAGAAATACTTTTCTATTCATTTTTGCAAAACTGGAAGAAAGCAATCATGTCCTTCAACGCAAACCTTGGACAATTCATCGACATCTTCTAGTTCTCATTGAATAAGATCCTAGAATTGCTGAGGAGGCCCTAGATTTCTCTTCTGAATGTTTCTGGGTTCAAATCAAAGGTTTACCACCCAACCAGATCAGTTCTACAAATGCAGAAAGGATAGCAAAGCTTTTGTTTATAAAGCTAGAGGAAATGTACGACACCATCTACACAGGCAATGGGTTTGATCACGTCCTGCATTTCAAAATTCGAGTAAGTCTCAACAAACCCATTCCTCTTGGTTTTAGAAATAAGACAGCTTCCACAAACAAGTGGATTTTCGGTGCAATACGAGAGGCTTCCCATGCTATGTTAGATATGTGGGATGTTTGATCATTTCACCAAAACTGTGATAAATTCACAACACAAGAGGAAATCACAGCCCAAGTGCAGAATTGCCTGGATTATGGCCCCTGGATCCACGCGATCCCTAAAAAATCCAGTCCTTTGAGGGTTAGTCAAGGACCTTCCCCAAAGCTGAGTCCGTCGAAAATATCTCAACAGCTGGATCTCCTATCCCTGCAACCTTCTACTATTAAAAGGCGCGTGCCAAACCTGATCAAAATTCAAGCCAAAATAAGTTGGCGAATAGGGATCATCAAGTTTTCCTTCTGACAGAAGCTTCTTCTGCAGAAGCCTCAGCCGCAGATCAGGTTAGAAGAAAGTCATCCCCTTACAAGTTAGAGGCATCGAGTACTGAGGTTTGTCAGGGCAAGGGAGGCTCACCTGCTCCTTCCATAAATAGAAACGAAAACCAAGGCAAGAGAAAGGAAGTTTGGCGTGAAGGAATGGACAAAGAGATGCACGAGTTAGCTAACAATAGGGATATTACACTTAAAACCAAGATTTCAAAACAAGAGAAGATCTCCTCTGAAGTGGGCCCCCAAAATTATACGACTAAGCCCATCAACTCCATAGTAGACCAAATGGAGCAGGCCATGCTCTCTCTAGGCTTTGCTATGGGCCTTGGAAACAATCCCATGGATAAGACCAAAAGGCAACAAGCCCCATAATAGGAAAGTCAGAAAATTTAAAATGAGAGAGATGGCCAGACTTCCTCCAAAAAATCAAAACTCATCTGTGTAAAGTGAGCAAGCTGATCCTAACAAACAGGCAGCTCACATTGATGCTCTTCAGCTAATTGAATTGCTAGTGGGCCATGATGGGCTCTTGAAGTCAGTTGCATTACTTAATTGTCGTACAATTAAGTAATTCTCATGACTTTCATTTTGGTTTTGCTTTTGCTTTCAAGTTTATCTTGTTTGTTTAGTTGTTGCAGATAGTGTTGTAACCCCTCACATGGATGTTTAGTGGATCATCCCCTGATTTTGTAATTCTACCTATGGGTAGTTTGATTGTATCTCCACTTAGATGGGTGTTTCTCTGTTTCTTGGTGATCAATGAAATTTTATTCTCAAAAAATAAAAAATAAAAGTGAAACATAGGATACTTAAATGCCAAAAAAATCACAAGACTATTTTGTACAGTAAAATTGTAGGATCCAATTTGTATTTATCCCTAATTTTTATATATATTGTGAGTTTCCAAATTGTACATCAAGGACATTTTATTATAATAAAGTAAATCTCACTTGTGTTTCGGTAATTAACCATTATTAAATAATCATCAATGGACATTTTATGAGTTCACATGCAATGCACGAGAACGGATCATAAAACAGAAGGAGAATAAATAAATAGATTAATGGGAAGTGATTAATCTCTAACATAACCTTCTTTGTAGCTTAATAGTTCAGATAATAAATATTATAAAATGAAATTATAGATTTAATCTTTCCTTCCTCTTTAACTTTCCGATTGTTAAAAAAAATGTAACGTAAAGAAAAAGGAAAAAAATCATTGAGAAAAGGGGCAGATGCCATTTTTTTGGTTAATAATTAATTGAATTTTGAAGCTCTAAGTCTAGGCAATGCAACGAAATTGCCCATGAGGTAAAACTCAATGAATCTGAAGTTAATCTCATCAATGGACACAAGGAAAGATTTAGATTTGGATTATGGAAGTAATCAACTTTTTAATTATTGATTAAAGCCAAATCTTTAAGGAATTCCTATAAATGCACATATATTGGCATATGTGACTCAGATTTCATGAGTTTAAAGAATTCCTTTTTATAAATTAATTAAATATGTAATTGATAATGGATAAAATTTTTTACACTTCCTCCATTTATAAATCCATTCCATTTGAATCTTTATATTAGATACAATGATTTTAATATCCTTCAATCAAAAAATATATTTCTATCAACTTAATTAATACTTATAAAATATATTTTTCAATTATTTTATTTTATATTAATTTTCCACTCCATTTAATATTTTTAGTATTATAGTCTACCATTTTATTAAAAAAATTTAATAGAAACTTAAAATTAAATTCACCATTAAAAAAAAATTTATGTTGTATAATATCATTTTATTAAAAAATTTAATAGAAAACTTAAAATTAAATTTACCATTAAATTTTTTTTTACCATGTAAACACTTGAAACGTTAGTACAATTAAAAAATTAAAAATTAAAATTTGACAACTAAATTCATAAAAAATATAACTATTTTTTAATAAAATTTTAGCAATATAAGTTAAACACAAAAATAAAATAATATAACAAATTTATAAAATTATAAATTGCTCTTATTTGCATTCAAGTTATTAATTCTGACCATGTATACATAATTAAGTTAGTATTTATTGTTATGTAAAATACACTTTTCATAATTTAATAAAATAAACAAATATAAATATTTATTTTAAATTAAAGTTAATTAAGTCATTTAAATTATAAATAAAGTTAAAGTTGATTGCAATTATCAACAGTGCAAAAATCTCTACCCATTATTAATAGGTACATCTCTTTCGATTAGAGGTGAATTGCTGTTCACTTTAGTTACATTTAAAAAAAAAAATTCTTTGTTTAGGACATCCCATATGGTGCATTTTATTTATTTATTTATTTATCTGAATTATTGCTATTTAAAATTTATTAAATTTTAATTACTTCGGTTCAATGTAGATAAAATCACAAATACAGTAAAAATCTTTCAACAACTAATTTAATGTGATTATATATTTCATAATTGAAACCCAAAAATGAAAATAACACTATAAAACTAATTTCAACAATTGTTAATTAGTTCGTTTTATTTTATTATGATCTAAAATTGTTACTATTATTGTTGTTTAGGGATATCATTTATTTTATTTTAGAAAGATTTCAAAGATAATCCATACACATTAGCTTTCAAATAAATAAAAATATTAATTTTTTAAAAAATATAAAATTTTGATTTTTTAATAAAAAAGAGAGAATTTTGTGGAATTTAAAATTATTAGTTGAGGGTTCAACTAGTAGACTGATTTTTTTTGTGTTTTATCTATATTGACAGTTGAAGACAAAGCTCTGTTCTCGGTTATTTGCTGAAATATTTGAAATTGTCGAAATAATTTGGTGTGGCGTGGAAAGAAATAGTCGGCTAAAGCTTTATTAAACTCCTCATGTCAATTCCTTCATTAATGGCGTGTTGCACTTCAGTCGAAACCAATTGCTAATCTGAATGTTTTTGGGTCTACAAATTGTTGAGGTGATGTTGTATGGAATAAGCCTTCAGAGGGTTGGCTCAAAATCAATGTGGATGCTGCCATCTTTCAAGAACAACACCGAATTGGTATTGGTTGCATTATTGGAAATGCCTCAGGCGAGTTTGTCAAAGCTTTCTCAAAAGCCATGCTTGGTTCTTTCACACCCAAGGAAGCAGAAGCCTTGTCTATCAAAAGATGCTCTTAGTTGGGTTAAGACTCTCCATCTTGATCGTTTTGTTTTGGAATCTGATGCGCTTCAGGTTGTGAGATGTCTTCATAATCCTGAGCATGTTGATTGTTTAGGTTTGATTATTAATGATTGTTGTTTCCTTCTTAAACACTTTAATCAAGCATGTATTAGTTTTGTGTGTCGATCTGCCAACGAAGTAATTCGTCTCTGTGCTAAAGCTGCTCATTCTGTGTTTGATCATGTGGAATGGAAGACAGCCCCCAACTTTATTGCACATGTACTTGCTCGTGAGAGTTCTTTAATGAAATTCTTTCTATTTTTTTTTAAATAAAGAAATTGAGCTATGGAGAATTTTAAATATTCTTATGGAAAGAATTATACCTTTAGTGTTCCTGCAATAATATTTTTATTCTATAAAATTCTTTTGTTCATAAATTTTGTTTATTATTTTATTTTTTGATGATGAATAGTTAGTCAAACGGTCTAATTTTATTTCTATTTGACAGGACAAATAAATAGGAAGAAATGGTTCTTTCATTGCATTAATCGAAGTCTAATTAGAAAAAAAATCTCTCTATTACTTTGAGAAGATAATTGTTGGTTGACTTTAACTTAAAATTAGTAAAATATGTGTAAAAATTAACAACAAAAATAATAATATCTCAATTTAAAAAAATGGCCAATTAATCAAGAGGAAATTTTACTCAATGGTCTGGTCAACGTACTTAATATCATTAGTGATTGGGCACATTTTTTCTTTTCAGTTTTGTTTCTTTGGCTTTCAATTTTGTCAAGATTTTGAGCCATTTTTGAAAGTTGATGGCCAACTTTGACGTTTTCTTTCTGTTTTTTTTTTTTATCTTTTTCTTTTTTTTTAATTCTTTTTTTACCTATTTAAGTTTATTGTATGTATTTATTTGATTTGTATATTTTAAATAATTTAATTTTATATTCTAAATAACAATTTTTTTTATTTTGAAACTTATTATTATTTAAAATATAAAAATTAAGCTAATTAAGTAAAAAAATTACCCATAGTTTTCAATAATTATTTTTTTCATAATTATTAAGAATTTAGAAATTAAACTAATTAAAGTAAAAATTACCCATAGTATTCAATAATTATTTTTCAATAAAAATAACAAAAAAATTATGAAATATATCAAATAAATTATTATTTTTATTATTGATACTAATAAAAGTAAACATTATATTTATGGTCTTAATTTTATTATTAATGATGAAAAAACTGAAAAAACAACAAACAACAACAAAAATAAACAAGTGTAATTTTTTGTTGCTTTTGTTATTTCAGTTGTTACTTTCAATTGTTTTTGTTTATATTTGTTGATTTTTGTTAAAAATAAAAAAATAACAAAAAAAAATAAAAATATGAGATATATAAAAAATTATTATTTTTGTCATTAATACTAATAAAAATAAAAATTTTATTTATGGCCTTAATTTTGTAATTAATAATGAAAAAATAATGTAAAAAATAATAAAAAACAACAAAAATAAACAATAATCAACAACTGACAATAAAAAAAAAATCAACAACAATCAACAAGTGTAAAATTTTATTGATTTTTGTTGTTTTGTTGTTTCAGTTGTTGTTTTTAGTTTTTTTTTTTTTTAGTTTGTTGATTTTTGTTTATTTTTTCAGCTTTTTTTTTTGTTGATGTTACAAATACATGATAAGGATTGTAAACTTTTTACATATTGATGATCAATAAGTATCAAATAATTTTAAAAAAAAATTGTTA